>LDKF01004905.1:0-14294 GCA_001026735.1 Rotylenchulus reniformis | reverse complement strand
GAAAGAAGCGGAAAGGAAGGGAAAGCAGAGGATAGCTAACATCTATAGTTGGGTTTATAGTTGACATCTAGGAAGGAAAAAAAGGAAGGAAGGAAAAGCAGAGGGAAAGAAGGGGAAAGGAAGGGGAAGGAAGAGGAAAAGCAATTCTGATTAACAAGGCGAGAGAGGAAAAAGCAAGAAGTAAGTAACAAGGCGACCGGAGGGAAAAGCAAAGTGTAACAAGGAAAGAAAAGCGAAAAGCAAAGTGCTACAAGAGGAGAGGAGGAAAAAGTAAAGTGTAACAATCCGGGTGGAGGAATTATATACGCTATTAATGTATATTACACTATTAATGTATAAGGTTTGTAAACATTCCAAATTTAGAACATAATTTTCTTTTCACTGCAGAAAGAAGCTATTCACCCTTCACCTATCCATCGTCTAAAAACTGTAATTAGAAATTTTCTTACCTTTTATTAATTCATTTTATTTTCTTTTAGCAAAATGCCTTTTAAAGATAGAGTACAACGACAACATCGTAGAGAGTATGATCAAAAACGCGACAAATATGATACCACTCCTCCAAAGTACTCTTTTTGCGGGTTGAGTGGTTATTGGTATAGTGAAGAAGAATATAACCAAAATCGCTGGCGGAAACCTTCCGATAAAGCAATTAATTTGCGCACCCTTGGGCGACCGCCTTACTGCAGATTTATTGCTCGGCATGCAAAAGGTTGCCCTAATAAGGATAATCAACCTACAATTATATCATCACGTCGTGGACCAGTATTTATATATCTTTATACATTTTTTATTAATCCTATGTTTAGCAGCCTGTTTCGGAAGATAAGATCACGAAACAAATGGGAACTTTTACTCAGTCGGATCAAGTGGGGACTTCCGCTCAGTTGGACAAGGTTAGTATTTGTTATGCAGATTTGGCTTGATTTCTCAATTTGTTATTTGTGATTATTTTTCTTATTGTTATTATTTATTACTATTTCGTTATTTAGACTCCACCGGTAACACGACGGGGGCGCCCAAATAAACGCCGCGGTGCAAAAGCTAAAGGATTTACTAGTAGAACAGTAAGAGCGCGTGAAAAAACAAGACTTAATTCTTCAAAAACAAGTTTGTTTTTATTCTAAATCAGGATAAATGTATCTAAATTGTTTTCACTTATTGTTTAGCGCTTAAGAATACTGACCAAACAAGTGGGGACATCTCAGCGAAGAGTGATTATGAAACTGATCTTCTTACAAAATAGCATTGTTGCCTAATGAGGTTGGAAATGAAAGCTCAGATGATGATGACGACTTCACACATGAGTATTGAATTATTTTTGTTCTTTTTATGCGGTTAGACGTTGCATTACCTCTTCAAAATCCACAGTAAATTTAATGGTTAATGCTTATGCGGTCAGATGCAGCATTTCTCTCCCATGGATAGTGTTTATGCGGTTTGACGCAGCATTACCCAAGGGATAGTGTTTATGCGGTTTGTCGCAGCATTACCCCTTCAAAAAACAATTTGATTATAGAGGTAGTGTTTATGCGGTTAGACGCAGCATTTCTCTTTCCAATTTATAATATTATTCTCCGAGCAATGTTTTGGCGGTTTGTCGCTGCATTGCTCTGCAAAGTGCTGTTTAGTTTGTCTATTTCACTTTTTTCAAATTGATTACTCTCCATTTTTTATTGTTTAATCTCATATTTCACTTCATTCAATTGTTTACTCCAAATTCATTTGTTTGTTATGTTACAATTTTTGCAATGTATTATCACTTTAGTTTCTGCATAGATAAAAATTGTTATTGTATTTATAAAAATCTATATACTTTTTTTGCTTTAGCTTATAGAAGTAGCCAAAAAAACACTAAGGTTAATTAAAACTTTATAGATGCACACTATAAATGCTGCTTCATAATTTCCACTATAAAGTGCTGCTTTATAGTTTCCACTATAAGGTGCTGCTTTATAATTTACCACTGCGGTGTTGCTGTACTTTATATTTGTCTGCTCTACTATAAGGCTCTACTCCTTCTAGAGACAGTGTTCAAAGCGCCTTTGGCGCTTTCTCCCGAACATTCGGCGATACAGAGCCCGTAGGGCTCTGGTTCCCCCTATAAGAGGATTCTGGGCGTTCAAATGCGTTTTTGTGAATATCTCGCTTCGGAGTGGGGAAATCGTGTGTTTTTATATTTCTGACCCCCTAGGCACTTTTTGATGCGCATCTTTTGGTGTCACAATTTTTTGGGGTTGTCAGTTCGGAAAATGTCGAAAAGTCTAAAAATTGGTCTAAAAATTTTGACCTTCCTCCAGTTTTTGGACCGAAACTCAATTTTTTCATCTGAAAACATGGTTTGCTATAATAAAGAGGATAAATATAGACATATAGGGCTATCGATTAAAAAAAAATTCACCTAGTGGACTAGGTAACAGTCCTTTGTTACCCAGTGGGTTAGGTAACAGTCCTTTGTTACCTAGTGGACTAGGTAACTGCCCTTTGTTACCTAGTGGACTAGGTAACAGTCCTTTGTTACCTAGTGGACTAGGTAACAGTCCTTTGTTACCCAGTGGACTAGGTAACAGTCCTTTGTTACCTAGTGGACTAGGTAACAGTCCTTTGTTACCTAGTGGACTAGGTAACTACCCTTTGTTACCTAGTGGACTTTGTTACCTAGTGGACTAGGTAACAGAAAAAAAGAAAAATAGAAAAAAAAGAAAAAGAAAAGAATAAAGAAAAAACCAAAAAAAAAANAACTCAATTTTTTCATCTGAAAACATGCTTAGTTATAATAAAGACGCTAAAACTAGACACTTGGGGCTATCGATCAAAAAAAAATTCAGCTCGATTGGTTGGGTTTGAAGGGTACTTATGCTGCGAACAAGAAAAATAAAAAAGGTGATGGGACTCGAACCCACGATGTTTGTGGCTGTGATCTTCTCCACTACCACTCAGCTATAAAAACTGCCTTAAATGGACAACCCGGGTTGTCCAAAATCCTACAAAAATCCTACAAAATTTTTTTTCACTTTTTTTCACCCGTCAGTCAAAAAATTTTTTAGGGACCATCATGGTGGTCCCTGAAAAAAAATCCACCAATTTTTTTTCGACACGAATCAAAATAACACAATAAATGGACAACCCGGGTTGTCCATTCCTGCAAAAGTATAGTTTCCCTTAAATGGACAACCCGGGTTGTCCATTCTTGTAAAAGTATAGTTTCCCTTAAACGGACAACGATGTTTGTGGCTGTGATCTTCCCCACTACCACTGAGCTAAAAAAACTGCCTTAAATGGACAACCCGGGTTGTCCAAAATCCTACAAAAATCCTACAACAATTTTTTCACTCCATGGGTCAAACTAATATGTAATGGACAACCCAAGTTGTCCATTCTTACAAAAGAATACTTTCCCTTAAATGAACAACCTGGGTTGTCCATTTAAGAGAAACTATATTTTTGCAGGAATGGACAACCAGGGTTGTCCAAAATCCTCCAAAAATCCTACAAAAAGTTTTTCACTCCCAGGAGTCAAATTAATACAAAAATAGACAACCCGGGTTGTCCATTCTTACAAAAGAATAGTTTCCCTTAAATGGACAACCTGGGTTGTCCATTCCTACAAAAAAAGAGTTTCTCTTAAATGGACAACCCAGGTTGTCCAAAATTCTCCAAAAATCCTCCAAATTTTTTCACTCCCAGTAGTCAAATTAATACAAAAATAGACAACCCGGGTTGTCCATTCTTACAAAAGAATACTTTCCCTTAAATGGACAACCTAGGTTGTCCAAAATCCTACAAAAATCCACCAACATTTTTTCCCTCACCCATGTCTATGTTTGTTCTCACCCTGATAAAAATGGACAACCCGGGTTGTCCATTCTTGCTAAAGTATAGTATCCCTTAAATGGACAACCCGGGTTGTCCAAAATCCTCCAAATATCCATTAACATTTTTTTTCACTCCATGGGTCAACTAATATATAATGGACAACCCAGGTTGTCCATCCCTGCAAATAAAAGGTTTGTCTTAAATGGACAACCCGGGTTGTCCATATATAAAATTTGAATTTACGCCAAAAACATCCTGCCAATAATCTACAGTAGCATTATTTCATGTTCTCTAACCAGTGCCTTGCTTATGCATTTTCTTTCTCTAACTTGCACAGTAAATCTCACATGTATTACGTAACAATAATTATTTTTGTTTTTCTTACATGTACATATTTTATCATCTGAGTATCATACTGTTTGATCAGCTGAGTTTTAATTCTTTTGTACATTTTAAGGTGTTCGTTTTGTGTATAATTTTGTGTATAATTTTAACTCTTATCGACATAATGCAAAAGTTTTTAGGATAGTCATTAATATTTTAATAAGTCATCTAAGATGCCCAGCAAACAACAAAGAAAGCGAGAAAAAGATAGAGAATACAGGCGTAATAGACGTTCTACTGCTAACCTGGAAACAAATTTTAATGAAGTTCCAATGACAACGGACGCAACCCCCGCTACGCCGACAACACCGGCGCCAGATCCCAAGAGAACTCGCGTTTCTGATATTTCCGCGGGGGCATTCTGTTTCCCGTCATCCTCGCGAACACCGTTAACATCTGTCGAAAATGCACCAACCACGCCTGCAACTGCATTGAGCAGCTTGACTTTGGACGCAACTTCTCAGCTTAAAAAACGTAATATTATTATAGGAATTCTAGAACATTCAGATTTAGGCGGGCGCCCAACGACTTCTCACATGCATGGTAACCCACGATGTCTGTCAAACAATTCGGGCGTTCTAACCATACCTGCTACACCAATAAGTAGGGTCTTTTTCCTTTACCATTTGTAGATTCGCTTTAGACGCCACTTGTCGCAATCGATCTTTGAGCAAACGAGGTCTACGCTCGAATGATCTAACACAGCCAAGTTTAAGCGGGGGCAGTACACGGCGTTCTTCAAGATTGGCTGATGTTTTATTTTGGGCATTTATTTTTTATACACATCATACTATTTTATAGCGCTCCTTGCAGTCATTACACGAATTGACAGCCAATATGGAAAAAGTTAAATCCGATTATCTGATGCGACCGTGGCCAAAGAAGCCTACCGCTCATACACAGCATCGCCGCAAATCATCAAGTTTGAATGAAGATTACATTCGTAGATGGAATTTTCAACGTTTATAGATGTGCTGCTACGTTGCGGGGGCGATTGTGACTGCGAGCCAGCACACTGTCACCAGAATTCCGTTGCATTTCTCGCCGCACAACAATATTTGCACAAATATGATCCGGATCAAAAGAACACAACGCCGCCTCCAAGTTTTACATCGGCCTCAAAAGCCAAGGGTGGACGTACAACTCAACGATGTCACTCAACCAAGGAACTTAAATGCGCCGCAAAATCAGCAGGCCACAGGGTAAGATAGTATGATACGTACTCAATTTCTACCTTACTATTAGATCGATTACTATGACAGCGGCCAATTCGGTGACCAATTTTGTCAAGAATGTGGCGCCTATTTACTGAAAAGTGAGGATGAACGGATTAAGCGTGGTTGCCTATCACCGTGTTGTGCAAATGGTGAGTGTCACACCGAAGAAATGCGGGCGGCATTTGATGAACTACAAAAGCCGCCAATAACGCCAGTTGACTACAAGAATGAATTGATTGAATCACCAAATGACAAATTGCGGGAGGCATTCTTGGATAACACTATGCAGCTAAACAACACTTTCGGATTTGCATCAATTTCTTCCGCAAAGGCACCTGACGAACAAATGGGGGGCCGAAAAGACACATGCAAATATAACGGTACTATGCAATGTTAGATTCTAACACTTAGCATCGTTTTAGGCGAATTTTCGTTCCAATTTAGCGATCTTATCGCTCCTGAAGGCCGTCGGCCTACCTTTGCCCAAGTGTATACTTTGGACCCTGACACGGCAATGAATTTACGCAACGAGAATCTTGCCGCAACTCTTCCCCAGGACATCAAAAGACAGATCATTCGTAAATTGCAGCAACTGATGAGTGAGAATCCTTTCAGCAGAACATTCGAATCTGTGGGAAACCATATGAGAAATGCCGAGCAAAAAGGAGAACCAATTCCCCATTTTCAGGTGCTTAAATAATTTAAGATAAATGGTAGTGGAACACTTATATGCCAGCATATATGTGCTTTATTTAAAATTTATTAGTCTATTTAAGATTGTCCTATTGACGCACCGAGAACTCAAGGCAGATGCCATTGAGAATCCTGGGGAATGTTTAGTGATTGAGCGTACAGATGCTCCAACAGCCAAGCAAGTTGCTGTTATATGGGTGCAGGATGAGGGTCTTGCTCCTGCAATTAGTGGTAATGACATAATAGTATCTGTATCTAGAAATAAGCAATTTAGGCTTCTGGATTGGTGACAAGGCCGGCAAAATGCGTGAACTAAAAAACGGCATGGACCCGCAATTGGACCCGTGTTGTTTTCCGCTATTACATCCGCGCGGAACTTCGGGCTATCAATTTTTTCTTAAAAAGCGGGGGGCAAAGGTACAAATTGAAGCATCTATTATTTCCTCAATTTTCTCTTTAGCCAAGTAAGGAAGATCAAGAACAAATCTTAATGCACCAAGCACTCGATGATGCTATGGAAAATGAAATGATTGAAGATTTTGATGAGAGTTTGGAATTCCAAATGAGAAATGACATTGAATTTGATGAAGTACCTGAACCTGACAATGTTCTAGACGATGATCAATTGTATGAAGAGAGTGCAAGCATTGCGGGTGGCCCAAACATTGCACCTGTAATAAGCGTATCTTTTCCTTATTCAAATTATTATTTAGGATCTTATTGATCCGGATGATACGGTCATTCAACGGGACAATTTTGTGGACGCAGCACCGGATGACAAAAACAAGAAGACCAACGTATCGGAACGCCAATTCTATCGCTATAGAATGGCTATTCGGGAGGACAAGACCGCTTTCCATTGGCTTTGGTTCGCAAGGAAACTTGCCGAATACTTCGTCATCACAGTGCAGAATCGCATTGAACGCAACGAGATGGACCATCTGAAGAAAATTCAGATCAAAAAGAACTATCGCAAATGTCTTGCACGCGAATACATTGAGGCAATTGAAAAAGGACTCTTAAAGCAGGGGCCAAATGCAAAACTTGGTAAAGTGTTCCTCATGCCGAAAAGCTTTGCTGGGTCAACGCAATTCTATCAAGAAAAATATGCAGATTTGATGACACTTGTACGACACCTGGGGAATCCCACGTGGTTTGTTGAAGAAATACGCAACTTGAACAAAGTTATTTTATAGGTTTGTTACCTTCACCGGTAATCCAAAATGGCCAGAAATTCAAGCGGCTTTGCGGGGGCAAGAATATGTTCACCGGCCAGACATTGTCAATAGAATTTTTATGGATAAAGCAAAGGAATTCATCAAAGACGTAACAGAACGCCATATACTCGGAAAGGTTGCCGGATGGTGTTATAGCGTGGAGCATCAGAAAAGGGGTAATAATTTATGGCTACAGAACGTTCCAAAAATTGTCTCTTCGATAACATTAATATAGACAACCATCGTTGTAAATTGAATTTTTGGTGCAATATGGACAACCCGGGTTGTCCATTCCTGTAATCTATCCATTTTTGTAGAAGTATAGATTCGCTTTAATGGACAGCCCGGGTTGTCCATTCCTACCAAAATATAGTTTCACTTAAATGGACAACCCGGGTTGTCCATTCTTTTAGTAGTATAGATTCCCTTAAATGGACAACCCGGGTTGTCCATTCCTGTAGAAGTATAGATTCGCTTTAATGGACAGCCCGGGTTGTCCATTCCTGCCAAAATATAGTTTCACTTAAATGGACAACTCGGGTTGTCCATTCTTTTAGTAGTATAGATTCCCTTATATGGACAACCCGGGTGTTGTCCATTCCTGTAGAAGTATAGATTCCCTTAAATGGACAACCCGGGTTGTCCATTCCTGTAATCTGTCCATTTCTGTAGAAGTATATTCCCTTAAATGGACAACCCGGGTTGTCCATTCCTATAATCTGTCCATTCCTGTAGAAGTATAGACTCCCTGTTTCAGATTGCATTCGCTTATATGTAAATTATTTAAGGAATGCCACACTTGCATCTACTTTTGATTCTTGAAAAGCGGGGGCAGATCATAACACCGGAACACGTAGACGAATATATAAGTGCTAGAATCCCGCAACTACCACGCCTTGAAGACCAATCGCCCGAGGCTAACCAGCAAAGGCGATTGTGGTTTTATGTCACTAAAATGATGCTGCATGATTGCAATGCTGCTTGCCTTGACGATAATAACAGATGCAACAAGCATTTTCCTAAGCCTTATTCGGACCGGACAGAATTATCCGGTAATATTAATATTTAACTTGCAACTTTTCTTCTTTTACAGAAGTCAGATACACGAACTACGTCCGCTTGCCTCCTGAAGACGAAGAACAATCTTTTATGCCACAAAGCGGGGGCGAATCTACTCGGCTTAGTGACGACCATCTTCCACAAGAAGACCCAGAGAGAGACATGGCAGAAGTGAGATACCAGCGCATCCCACATTCTGACAGAAATCCACCGCGCAAATATGTAAATTTTTTATCTTATAAACATGAAGGGATTGTGACTTAGGAAGAACACGGCCAAACTTTTCGAAAAAAGAAACGAGGGGTCCAAATAGAATTGCTCATGCACGACAGCCATGTCATTTCTTACAATCCTTTTCTATTGCTGAAATATGGATGCCATATCAATGTGGAATATGTCTTCGGCCAAAAGGCCTGCAAATATGTCTTCAAGTATATCGTGAAAGGCAGAGTTCCTATAAGTATATAATATTTAACGTTCATTAATTATGATTTAGGCTTCGAAAAAGGTTATGTCAAGGTTACACAGCCGAGAAAAGGCCAAAAAAACGCAAGCGGGGGCGACGACGATGCTACATACGATTACGATGAAATTGCGGCAACCTTTAAGGTCCGCTACATGACTGCGCTGGAAGCCTATCTGCGACTTCACTCGTACAAGATCGTCCAGATGTCGCATCAAATCTACACAATGAGTGTTCACGACGAAGGAGGTCAGACTATCGTGGTGGAAGAAGGCTATGAGGAAGAAGGAAGATGGAAAATTGATGCTAATACGCGTCTAACCGCATTTTTCAAGTTATGCGGGGGCCAGCCTGATGCCAAGAAATTGACCTATGATAAAGTTCCATTTTATTACAGGCAAGAATTTACATGATTTTGTCTATTCATATATTTTCCATTATAAGTTGGGACAACAAGGCACGCGAATGGAAAAAACGAAAGTATCCACTGAGTGAGAACCCAGAGAAAGCGCGCATGTTTGTGCGCGTTTACACCGTTTCACCGCGCAAACACGAACTATATGCTATCAGGTGATGACTATTTTATTCACAACTAACTATTTATAAACCAGATTGCTTCTTTTGAATCGGCCTGGGCCAACTTCCTTCGAGGATCTTCGAACAGTGGGGACAACAATACATCCTACCTTCACTAAAGCTGCCCAAGAACTCGGTCTTCTCGCATCCGACGAGCTATTCCGCCGTTCGATGGCTGATGCATGCGCCGAAAAAATGAACTTCAAACAATTACAACATTATTTTGCTATGTTGATTTATCATGCACATCCTGCAAATCCGCAAGCGCTATTTAATGAATTCCTCGACGAAATGAATCCACAAGCAGCCATAAATGATCCGAATGCTAGACCCAAGTCAGATAATATGCGGGTGGCTGAAGTAATGCGGAATGTTGAATATTTTTTAAACTGCATGGGTTCCTCTTCCGGGTGAGCCAATATATTTTAGAAATTTTTAACACAAATTTTCAAGGGACATGGGCTTGCAAGGTCTGCCTGCTGATTATGATTTTATCGAACAAGAGACGGTATTAGAAGAAGAGGGAATATGGGAAATGTTTTATGGAAAAGAACAAAGACACAAATTGACCCCTCAACAAATCGCCTTGAAGGGCGTAGAGCAACTTAACAAAGATCAGCGGGATGCCTTTGATCGCATATCAAAATCTGTTACCAATATGGACGGATCACTTTTTTTCGTTGAGGGCGCCGGTGGTTGTGGTAATGTTTTTCTTAATAAAAAATTCTTATTAGTTTATTTATAGGAAAGACATTTCTTTACAATACATTGATACGATGGTGCCTTGCGGGGAAGCCGCAAATTGATTACAACCAGAATTTTCCGCTCGATCCAAAAGTAAGATAAAGACATAATAATTATACGTTTCCTAATTAAGCCGTCGCTTGAGCGGGGGGCTGTCATTGCTGCTGCCAGCACAGGCATTGCTGCATTGTTGTTAATTGGTGGTGCTACTGTTCATCGACAATTCTTTGTGCCGAATGACGTTGATAGTGAAACTCCACCGTCAATTAATTTCGAATCTAAAAAAGCTGAACACTTGCGGGGGGCCAATCCCATAATCATTGATGTAGTTAGCTTTTATATTTTTCTTTTCTACAATTATTCTATGACAGGAGATTAGCATGTTGAGTATCAAAGTGCTCCGGTACGTCGACAGACTTTTACGAGATGTTTGTGCAAATGATAAACCTTATGGCGGTAAAAACATGGTTTTTGGTGGCGACTTTAAACAACTACCACCCGTTGTTGAACATGGGACCCGTGAGGACCAAGTCAACGAGAGCATCAAAATGGACACTCACTTTCGTGATAACGCCATCAATTTGAAGTTTGTTTGCCTTACTAGAGTTTTACTAAGTGTTACCTTAGGTTAACACAAAACATGCGGACTGCGCCAGGGGAAGTAACTTTGCGCAACTGGCTAGATGAAATTGGCTACGGTCTTCACCAGTCACAAAATACTGAGCGGGGGCTTCAAAGCAATTTCTTGGCCATTCCAAACGAGCTATTGGCTGCTGACTTGGATGGAATTATCAACTTTTGTTTCCCTCCAGCTATGTTTGATGATCCTATTGAGAATGCTACGCATATTGCGCACAACGCCATACTTTGCCCGACAAATATAGCTGTCCAATCAATCAATGATTTGGCTCTTGAGCGTATGCGGGGGGCACCTGTTAGCTACCCTTCTTTAGATGAGCCACTCGAACCATGCGATAAAGCCGATGATTTCCGAACCGATTTTAACATTGAGGTTATTAACAATGAAACTCCGTCTGGACTACCACCACACAAATTAATTTTAAAAGTTAATATTTCACATAATTATTATAACAACTTTTACTTTTAAGGTGGGGGCACCATTGATGTTAATCCGCAATTTGGACGTATCACAAGGCCTTTGCAATGGCACAAGAATGCAGGTCGTGAAGTTGTCAGCCGAGAACATTTATTGCCGCATCCTCACTGGGCCACGAGCCGATACAAAGCAAATCTATATTATTCCAAGAGTAAAATTCGAATATGGAAGAGGTCGGCAGCATCGTGGATTGAGATTCCGCCGACTTCAGTTCCCTGTTCGCCTTTGCTTTGCAATGACCGTAAACAAGGTCTTTGGAAACGGAAGTAAATTTATAAATATTTTACTTCTCAGGCACAAGGACAAACCCTAAAAAGGATGGTACTTTGCTTGGCGGGTGGCCAATGTTTTTCACACGGCCAGGTCTATACTGCCATGTCGCGAGTTACCCAGATGGATGGAATCAGAATTTTTGCCCCAAATTGCCAACGCGGAGATACAACATTCATCACAAATGTCGTTTATCATGAACTTCTTGATGGTATCAACATTGAGCCCCGCCCTCAGATTGTACCTAGAAGCCAGATTCGAGCGGGGGCTGATGAAGATGACGATCTGTCTGATACCGATACGGATTACCAGCCAATTTAATCAATTAGTCCATAATGATCTAGGTTGTGTTTTTGTTTATTTCATTATTTATTTAATTATTTTATTAATTTTGATTATATATTATTTAGTTCTAGATCCTTATGATTGCATTTTCCTGTTATTTTTTCATTTCAATTTCTCGCTTATCTAAATTACTCATTAAATTTTCAATACATCAGATAAATGAATAAAAGATAGAAAAGATTAAAAAGAGGATACTAACAAGTTCCGTTTACTTTATTATTTTTGGTCCATGGATTAGAAAAAATATTTTGTTCGATTAGATGGGTATGAAAGGTAGTTTTGCTTTCCACAAATTCGATATTTTTTGAATGGGTCAGAATAAAGTATTAAGGACAACCCGGGTTGTCCATTCTTGCTAAAGTATAGTTTCCCTTAAATGGACAACCCGGGTTGTCCAAAACCCTCTAAAAATCCACCAAATTTTTTTATCTCCCATTGGTAAAATAAAATATAATGGACAACCCGGGTTGTCCATTCTTGCACAAGTATAGCTTCTCTTAAATGGACAACCCGGGTTGTCCAAAATCCTCCAAAAATACACTAAAATTTTTATCACTCCATGGGTCAAAATAAAATATAAGGGAGTACCCGGGTTGTCAATTCCTGCAAATAAAAGGTTTCTCTTAAATGGACAACCCGGGTTGTCCATATATAAAATTTGAATTGACGCCAAAAAAACATCCTGCCAATAATCTACAGTACATTATTTCATTTTCTCTAACCAATGCCTTGCTTATGCATTTTCTTTCTCTAGCTTGCTCATTAAATCTCACACGTATCAGCCATTTTCCGCATGTTTTACACTTTACGAATTTAAGCATTTTTCTACTTGTGTTTTTACTTTTTACTAAGATACATCTAGAATATCAATACTACTGTATTTTAAACTCATTCTTAGAAAATTCTACATACGAATTTACATTAGACTATGCAACAACAAGATGATATTGATCGTGATGGCGGGGGCCAACCTGTAACAGGTGCGTCTTGAATTAAACGTTATGTTAAACAATTAAATTAGTTTTTATTATATATTTTTAATTAACAATATAAATTTGTTTTTATATTCAGATTTGTGCTTGATTAGTGTGGATTCTGTCGACGCTAACACAACTAACACAACTACTCCTGCAGTGGATACGGAATCTTTCCGAAACGATATAGGCCAACAAATGGATAACGTTGCCAAAAGCGGGGGCACTCCAGGAAAAGGTGAATTTTTTGAAACCACAAATTGTTTGAACCCATAAAAATTCACTCTACTCCAGCTGATTCGCCATCAGAGACTAACGCAAAATCATCAGATAAATCACTTGACGTGCTCTTGCTGGATTCTCCGAATACATCAGGTTTTAATATTGATACCTTTATATTTCACTATTTCAACCCGTTTTAACCTCGTATTTTTGTTGGCAAATACTATTTTATAATACAATTTTATTTTATTAGTTACAGCTCATGATGTACAGCGAACGGAATTCCTTGTCAAACGGAGAGAATTTTACGCTTCTGTCGATTCGGAATACCGTGAAATTTTGCTACCGAAGTTGGGACATTGTGTTCTAGCAGCGCTGGAACGGATTGATAAAGCGGGGGCTGAACATTCAGAACGTAGAGCTGGTATTACCGCTCGGATTGCTTCTGCAAAAGATTTTCTGTATGGAGAAAAGCAAAAATTATCAGCTTTACTAGAGAATGATTGTCCAGCTGATCTTGCATCTAAAAAAGCTATTGCTGTTCAAAGCGGTTTTAATTGCTATTTTAACATAATTATACATTATCATTAAGAACACGCCACGCGGGCGGCTATTGAATTGGAGGGAACAGAAAGAAAAGCCAATCAAGCCATGGATCTAGAGTTTAAAAAGTTCATAAGAGAAGAAGAGCGAATTTGGTCCGAATTGCGACCTAAAGTTAGACAAATTCAGTCCGAATTTGGATCTCATGTCGCTAGCCGTAAGGCGCTTGAACTTCAGCCCCTTGCTAGAGCATTAGCAAAATCAAGGCCTCCGACTTTTAGCTATACGGTTTGAAATCAGGCTTACACACCGATTTTATCTTTTATTTTAGGATAAAGGTAGCACATCTGAAGGCTTGCAGGTACATACAGATACTTGCGGGGGCTCAGTAAACACCAGTGAGATCTTTCCTGATGATCAACAAAACGGGGATAACGCCGCAATTGACGTTGATCAGGATCCTCTTTGATTGAATATTTTGTCTGTGATGTGTCTCGGATTGTTCTATTCTTATGTTTTTAATTCTGCGCTTTTGTTGAATCACTATAAATTCCTTTCAGCTTGATTAAATTACGATGCAACCTACCGATCTACGATCTACCTCAAGGCTCTCTTCCTCTGGCCTGAGTGTTCAAAGCGCCTTTGGCGCTTTCC
>LDKF01004904.1:0-10961 GCA_001026735.1 Rotylenchulus reniformis | reverse complement strand
CACTGGAACCTATCGACCAGCAGAACTCGGAGAATTTGAGACCGGCCGATGGGATTGATCACTATTTTGATCGCGATTTTCGACTAAATCTCATCTAAACAATGCGAGATTTTGATCGAGAAATTTCGATTGGCCGGTTTCCCAGTTACTAGCCAGAATTTTCATTATTTTATTCATTTTCTTGCAATTTTCAACTTTAAAAAAAAATTTCGGGAAAAATTTCTTTGTGAAATTATTTTTGAGATTATTTAATTAATTCGATTAAAATAATTTTTTTGGAATCTTTCTAAATATTACTTCTTTTTAATTTTAATCGTTTTTTTGCGCAATTAGTCTAATCAGAAATTGTTGCAGAACACTCACAAATGCAACATCATCCCATGATGATGCAGCAGCAACAATACCAACAACAGCAGCAGAGGCCCCTGACACGGAACAGGAAGTATCTGGATGTGTCCTCAACATCATCATCGGCAGCGATGACATCATCAACAATGATGATGTTGGCGCCCGAGGAGTTGGAGGAGTTCAGCGTGGAGTACATCATGGGTAAGTCTCTAATCTACCATACTGTAATGTGGACTGAAATTACTGTGAAAAATCCGAGGCTCTAAAAAATTTTAAAAATCAGGCCTATGAATATTTTTACCAAATCCGAGACCATTTTAAAACTTTTTTTGTAAATCTTCTAAGGCCTTGAAAATCTTTAAAGTTAAAGCCTATTTAAATAAAATTCGATTTTTTTTTTGAAAATTTGAGGCATATAAAAAGTAATGAAAATTCTATATGCAAATTTGGCCTTTTTAAGAATTTCTTTTAGATCATCTGCCACCGGATCGTGCCCAAATTCTGGAGCTGAAACGAAATAGCCAAGCATGCTTCCTGCTGTTACACCTCAAAATTTTTCTGATGCGAATGTACGGACTCAAGGAGGAGTAAGTTGTGGATGGACAAAAGTTAAAAAAAAACTTTGGATTTTTTAAGCGAAAGCAAGTTAATCTTTCACAATTTTTTTTTGAAATTTAATGAAATTTGTTACAATTTACATTCAATTTTTTCGAAAACTTTTCACAGGAAAAAGTATCCTATTAAGAGTAGGAAAAAGGTGGTAATTTAAGTGACAACAAAATCCCGGGAGTTAAAATTGAAAATTTGGAAAAAAAATAATTTCCGGAGGGGGGCTTCGGCTAGGCGGGTTGGAGGTGGAGATTCGATTCTTCTCCAGAGCATAAAAATTGAAAAAAATTTAATTTAGGGTTGAAAAAAATTAATTTAGGGTAAAGTTCTCGAAAAAAAAATTTTGAAAAAATATGGAAGTAAGCCCCACACCAAGTGCCACAGTTTTTTTTAATATAAAATATAAATATAAAATCGGCAAATTTTCTCAAGTTTTATAAATCATTTTGTTTCGAAGTATTCGCCCAATTTTTTTTTAGCAAAATTGCTGAGTATTCGCCGTCGGAGGCTGCCGCCGTCTATGAAAAGGCATGCACTCGCCGGAACATCCGTTGCTTCGCTCCCGACTTTATTATCAACGAAATCAGGATGGACAACGACGAGCAGCAACATCCGCAGAGGCAGCAAAGCAGCGGGTTTGACGACGCGGAGAGGCGACGCATTGCCGAGGGCTTCCACAAGGTGGGCTGGAATTTTTTAACTCAAAATTTCAAGAAAAAAATTCTGGACCAAACTAACTCAAAATTTCAAGAAAAAAATTCTGGACCAAGAGGTAAAAAACCCCCTCTATCCTTATTCGTAAAGAGAAAAAAATCAGCCCAAAAATCTTTTACTCCAGAGGGATTCGAACCATCGTCCTCTGCCTCCTGCCAGACTATACCATTAGCCACTCGGCCACCCATGAATTTTGATAGGCATCTCTTCAGCAAAACCGCTGATTTTCTCCGGATTTTAATTTTTGATATCATTCGGCATAGAAATTTCTGCTCTATAAATTACTTAACCCTCAGGAAATTTTGCAAGATCGGATACATGACACTGGTGGCCTAGTGGCTAATGATGCAATCTGACAGGAACTCTTCGAGGGAAAAAATTTGGCAAAGAAAAAAATGGATTGATTTTCTCTCATAATCCTTAGAAAATTTTTTGATTAGATTTTTTTGAAAAATTTATTCGGAACTTTTCCAGTTCCACGAGATGTTGTTGTCGTTGGACGAGCGCAAAGATGAGGAGGACGAGTCATTTGTTGCCAACACAACGGTGGCGACGGGGGCGGAAGATTCGTCGGCACAATCTTCCATGTTGCTGGACGAGTCGGGCCTCGTCGGCTGATCGAACCCTGGAAAAATTTGGGTTTTTTGTGATATTTCCTCCGATAATATATTAAGGTTTTTTCATTTGAGTGAGGAGGGTCCTCCTCAAAATTTTCGTAAAAATGGGCTAAAAATCCGCCGCCGCCAAAATCTCATTTTTCTCTGATTCTCTGAAACCCTACAATAATTGGCTTGTCTCTCACCACCCCAATATTTTTCTCTTCTTCTCTATTACCCATACAATTTTCGTTTTATCGTTGTGTCTGATCAGCACCTACCTATACTGCTATATTGTTCCTTTTTGTCCCCCTAATTTACAATATATTACCGTGTCAATGTCAACGATTATTTCTCATCGCCAATTTATGTGTTCATTACCCTAGGATTTTTTTTTGTGAAAATCAGCCCTAGAAAATCCGAATTTTTCAGCACTTGTCGGGTTTATGTCTTCCCCATACTCTATACACCCTCTGACATACTTCTATACACCCTCTGATTTTTTAGATGAAATTATCTAACCTAAAATGATTTTCTAAAGATTTTTTGAAGGTGCTATTCGAAAAATTGAAAAAAAATCCGACCGGCGACACCTCGAAAACCCTCTGAAAAACAACATATATAGGGGTAAAAAATTTTGAGGGGGGATACAGGGTGGACAGGAATCCGACATTTTTGGCTTCGCGGAAAATCGATTTACCTAAATCCCGAAAATTCGCTATTTTGCGAGAAAAATTAGACCCCATTATCTCCATGTAATCTCTTCTTTCTCTCCATTTTATCTTTAAATGATAAAAATTTGCATCAAAATTAGGGGTTTTGTATTTAATGGAGTTTTTTGCTCTAAATAAATTGTTTAACAAACAAATTAACAAAAATTTTGTTCGCATCAGCGCAAAACCAAAAGAGGATTGACTGACTCTAATCGATCGGCCGGATGGCGACATTGTGACTGGTTGTGAGTGAACGAATTTTTGGTGAGTGATTTTTTTTTCTTATCTGTTCAATTGTGAAATTTACGGAGAAATTTAATTGGAAAGGTTTTTTTGGTCAAATTGAATTTTATTTATTGTTCTAAGCGGACGGATTTTTTTTTTTGCATTTTTCGGTGTTGCAAAATTTTTTAACTTAGTAGGATTTTGTTGTTGAATTAAAAACAAATTTTCCCTGAAACCCATTGCCGAGAAAAAATTTTTTCGGGTGAGGGACAATGATGAGCAAAAAAAAAGTATTCATAAATTTTCTTGAGAAATTTATGCCTTTTTTTGATTAATAAGGGTGGGTGCCTAGGAAAATTCTGAGAAATTGGAGCCTTTCCTTAAGAAAATTTGCAATTTTACCCCCAATTTTTCGTTTTTAAACCTGTTTGATCTCATAATATCCAAGATCAAAAAATGATGATTTTTCAGATTATTAGCCTAGAATAGAAAAAGCAAACCCCGGTGATCCATGGCTGCCTCCTCAATTCAACAACAAAAGCAGCAAGTACAAAGTATTCCAAATGCGGTAAAATTCCTGTTCGGTGGACTGGCAGGGTAAGCAAAATTTGGAAAAATTTAATTAAATTTCTTTATGGCCTCAATTTTTGATTTTTTTTCAAAAATGTTTTCAGCAAAAATCTCTTCAAATAGAGAGAAGGTAGAAAATCAATTTCTGCATCAAGGGACATCAAAAATACCATGTGATTAAAATTGAAATTTTTCGGTGGAGGGATCACGATCCATGGGGGTTAGGGCGAAGGTTCGAATCCCCTATGGCTTTTTATCTGGATGCACACCATTTCCCCGCCGTCGTTTTCCCGCGCAATATTTCTCCGCCAGAGTCGCTAGAAAAAAATTGTTAAAAATTAAATTTTTGTGAAATTATATAAAATTTCTAAAAAAAATATTTTTTCCGAATTTTTAAATTAGTTCTGAAAAAAAATTTAATGGAAAATTTTAAATTGCCTTTTATTTTTGTTAAAAAAATTCTAAAAAAATTGAACCAAAAACAAATTTGCAAACAATTTTTTAAAAACAAACAAATTTTCCTGAAATTTTACAAAAAAATTTTAATTTTTCAACCTATTTTTTCTAGGTAGGAACTTGGCGGGGGAATGATGCGGTGGGCAAACGACAGGCGGGGAAATGACCTGCTTGTTTTTATTTATCTTAATTGAATAAACATGAAAAATACCCTAACAAAAAAATTTTGACGAGTGAAAATAAAATTCTTGCTATAAAAAATCCTGAATCATAAATTTATTAATGTAAATTTTCAGTATGGGCGCCACCCTGTTTGTGCAACCGCTGGATTTGGTCAAAAACCGCATGCAACTGTCGGGCATGGCGGGCAAACGCGAGTATACCTCCTCCTTCCACGCCATCCGCACAATTGTGGCCAAGGAGGGCCCGTTGGCACTTTACAACGGTGAGCGCGAAAATTTTCTAATTAAATTAAAGAATTATAAATTTGCATTTTTTGCTAAATAAATTTTTTAAAAGCCATAAAAATTATTCAGTTTTTTTGGATTTCCTTAAAGAAACATGAACTTTTTTAGATTTTTTTCAAAAAAAGGACCAGTTTAAGAAGAAAAAAAATTCAAAAATTTTCACAGTAAATGTAAAAAGTCCTTCAGGCCAAAAATTCGGGCATAATTTTTTGCATTTTTTAATTATTTGTTATTTCACTAAATTTCATTTTTTTAAGCGAGCAAATCTTTAAAAATCAGTTGTAATTTTTTGCAAATTTCTTTTTTAATTTTTTACAATTTTTATTTGTGATTTGAGGCCTTTCCGCCGGTCTCGCCCGCCAGGCCACCTACACCACCACCCGGCTGGGCATCTACTCCTGGCTGTTCGAGCATTTCAGCGCCTCCGGCGGCACACCTTCGTTTGCGCTGAAATGTGTGCTGGGCATGGGCGCCGGAGGGGTGGCTTCAGTGGTCGGGTAAGCCAGAAAATTTCTCAAAATTTTCTCCGGCGACCCCTATCGGGCCAGGGTCTGGCCGGAAATTTTTTTTTAAGAATTTAGGTCTCTTTTTTCTTACGAAAATTGGTCATTTTTGTTCTTAAGGCATGTTTTTCGACTAATTTCGCTGTGTTTTGTGGTGGTGGCAGCGGACTCGATAGGGGCCGCCTGAGAAAATTATGGATAGGATTATAGACCCATTTTTCTTAAGAAATCGGCCAATCTTTCTAAATTTTCGATTTTTTCCTCTCCTGGCCTCCTAAAAATTTACTTGGATACGAATTTGTTCTCTGTTCTTTTTTAAAAACGAAAACAATAGACTCCGGAGGCGAGATGGCCGAGCGGTCTAAGGCGCTGGTTTAAGGCACCAGTCTCTTCGGAGGCGTGGGTTCGAATCCCACTCTCGTCATATTTTTTTTAGAATTTGTAATTCGGTAATTTTTTGTTTTTTTCACTTTCTTTCCTCCACCAAATCAATTATTTGTGGATTTTAATGCCTTGATGTTTTTAAATTTTTATATGAATTTTTTCCTGAAAAACCCTAAAATTTTTCAGAAATCCGATGGAGTTGGCCCTGGTGCGCATGACCGCCGATGGGCGGTTACCGCCTGCGGAGCGGCGCAACTACACCAGCGTGTTCAACGCGTTGGCCCGAGTCACGCGCGAGGAGGGTGTGCCAGCATTGTGGAGGGTAAATATTTTTTATTTTTTTAATTAAGGGCACGCCAATAGTGGAAAAAATAAAAATTTTCTTAAGAAAAGGGCCTAAATTTTCAATAAATTTCCTGCATGATTCCGCCCTCATGGCAAAATCCTGGATACTCCACTTTTAAACGCCGCAAGAAAAAAATTTAATCGCATAAAATTTTAATTGGCCAATAAATCGTTTTTTGGTTTTAGTTTTAATTTTATTTTTCTAAAAATTTTTTTTTGAGGGTTGCACCCCGACAGTTGTGCGTGCGATGGTTGTGAATGCTGCGCAGCTGGCCACCTACTCGCAGGCCAAGCAGCAATTGCTGGCCACCGGCCACTTCCGCGAAGGCATTCCCCTGCACTTTTGCGCATCGATGGCCTCCGGCCTGGCCACCACCATCGCCTCAATGCCCGTGGACATTGTGAAAACAAGGTGGGACATTTTCAGGATTGGTAAGAAAATTGAGATTTTCGCGTCTATTTTTAATTTTATTTTTTCCCAAAAAAAATTCTTAGTTTTTTTCTATGACAAGCAAATATTTGTCTTAAATCCGCTGTAAGTGTCAATTTCAAAAAAAAATCGCCTAATCTAATAAAGGATTTTAGTTTTAGGTATAACACAGCTTTTGGATTCTCTGCATCGAAAAACACCAAAATTCCACTTGGTTAAAATTGTAAAAATTCTGAAAAAATCGAATTTTTCGGAGGAGGATTCGTGGATAGCCGAGTGAGTAATGGATTATGGTATCGCCTCTGATTGGAGATCTTTTGCCGAAAAAATTATTTTCAAAACTTGATGGCACAAGCAAAAATCGTATTTTGCGCTAAAAAAGTATGTGCAAGAAAATTTTTGGAGCAAATCGATCCCATAGCGAACCTCTAAACTTTAAACAAATTTATTTTTTAGGAACAGAAATAACTTAAAATGAAAATTGGGCGCCGATTGAATTGCTTTGAACCTAGAATTTTATGAAACGAATCTTTCATTGAAGTGACAGAGAAATATAACGGCAAAAGAGTACGCAGAGGAAAGGTGCTGTGCGAAAGTTCATAAAGGAAACTTTCTCGTCATAAAATCTTAGAGCCAAAAATAAATTTCCAATTCAATGGAATTTTTGCGCCGATCTTATCAAAAACGTTTTTTTTCGGAAAAAACTACAACTTTTTTCATTTTCAAAATAAATTTTTTTTAATGGCTTAGGCTCGTCAAATTTCATTTGAAAAAATTGAATCGAACATTCGTTATTCAAAATATTTCTTTATTTTTTAATGATGTTATTTTAGGATCCAAAACATGCGCATCATTGACGGGCGACCCGAGTTCTCCGGTGTTCTGGACGTTGTCCGACGGGTGCTGGCCAACGAGGGCTTCTTCGCCCTGTGGAAGGGCTTCTTGCCCTACTACATGCGTCTCGGACCGCACACGGTGAGTGATTTTTTCGCAAAATTTTGGGAAATTTTTAAGGATTTTTGAGCATATAAATTATTAGAAAGCATATAAATTTTCCAATAAACCAATTAGTCCTATAATTTTCCCCTCGGATATCCATGAAAACTTATTTATTTTTTTCTACAGAACACAATTTTTCACCTTTTTGGAAATTTCGAAACCATTGAAAAAAATTTCACTAAAATTTTCAGACCAAAAAATCCACTCATTTTTTGCATTGAAGTTTCATGATTTTTATGACGAGCATAACTCAAACCAAAAATACAAAAAAAAAATTTAGGGAATGAAAAATCGAAAATTCTGAATTTTTTTTCCTTAGAGAAAGCGGGGTCAAGAAAATGGCCGAATCCCAAAAATAGTTCAGGGCCACCGCGATACCCCTAAAAATTTTTACCAGCTAAACCCCCTGGACATTGGGACGCTCGCCCCCATCCCCAAGCCGAAATCCTAGATCCGCCCCAGGGAGGAACTTGACAAGATTTTCGAAAAAAATTGCAACTAATTCTTTCTTCCATTTTCTTGCAGGTTTTGACCTTCATCATCCTGGAGCAAATGAACGGGTTCTACCGGCGTCTGGCCTTCGGTTCGGATGCACAAATCAAATCACTTTGAAAATCGGCCGATGATCGATCACTTTACGTTACGAAAATGATATAATCCCAACAATTGTGTTGTGTTTCAATCGCCCGTTGACCCTCTTCTTTTTGCCCCACCGAAGACTCTCTCCATTTTAATTAGTCCTATGTTAAATTTAATAAAGTTCAAAAATATTTATAGGAAAAAATTGCAAAAAATTGAGAAAATTAATTATTTCTTTCGTCCTTTCCTCAGCCGCACTTTTTTTATTATTGCTTTCCTTAATTTCGCTGTGGAATTGAACCGCATCGGAATTCCGTATTTGAATCAGAGTCACTAACCACTTAGTCGCGGGTTCCCCCGACCACCATACGAGCCGCCTGATATTTAAGGGTTGTACAATACAGCCTTTGTATATCAGGCGGCTCGTATGGTGGTCGGGGGACCCAAAACTGAGTGGTTAGTGATACAGATTCAGCTACGGCTATCCGATGCGGTTCAATTTCGCAGCAAAATTGGGAAAAAAACGAAGAATATAATAGCGGCTAAAGTAAATATAAAAAATTAATTTTTAAACAGTTTTATGTTCGGAGAATTTTTTCACCAAATTTTGATCATTTTCCTTCTTTATTATTCTTGTTAATTAATTTTTTGTGAAAATGCGAATATTATCAATCAATCTCAATATCTGTGTGATAGGAAGCCATTTAATGGCACTTTTGGGTCAATATATAAAAATTTAAAAACCTAAAAATTTAAAAAAGAGTCAGGCACGAGGGGGTCAATCTGATTGTGAGCTCTCTTTCGGTCAGATTATCGCATTTTGTTTCTTCAGCACAATGGCCACCCGGGACGGGATGTACACGCACAAGTGGTTCGGCCGACCGGCATAGCTGAAAGACGGAAATTGATGAAAAATAAAAAAATCGCTATTTTTTTTAAAAAAGCAAATGCTAAATTGAAAAAAATGATTAGAAAATTTCTTGAAATCGAGAAATTTTTAGCGGTGTAAAAGTGCGGATGGAACATTAAAAATATGAGACCTAAGAAATTTTTAGATCTGAGGCTTGTCAAAATTTTTGGACCGAAATCTATAGATTTTTTTTTGGAAAAATCGAGATCCTGAGAAAATTTTGAACCCGAGACCCATGTGATTTTTTTGTATCCCAGGCCTTGAAAAAATTTTAATCCAAGTAAAGTAGAATTTTCAATTTTTAAAAAATCCTCTCTTACCCAAATCAAAATTTAAAAAAATTAAAATAGAAAAATAAATGCCAAAATGAAAAATTATATTTGCAAACCAAAAAACCCCTCTTCTTACCCCTCGGGGAATGTTTCTTGGAATCGAGAAATTAGGGGGTGGAAGTATCAAAGAGCATAGGCCTAAGAAAAATAATGGGCGCGAGGCCTATGAAAAAGTTGAAACCGAGGCCTGCTGGGAAATATTGGACCGAAATTTTATGGACCTATGACCTATGGGAATTTTGACTTATGGAATTTCATGAAAAACGGGTAAAATTTTGGAGCCGAGGGCTACGTAATTTTTTTTAAATCGCAGCCTATGAAAATTTTAACTCCAAGTTCGGTTTCCGATTTTTTAATTTCTTTACCCCTCGGGGAATGTGTGGTAGGTCTGCTCGGCGCGCAGCCGGTTGTGTCCGCCGAATTGGGACGCGTCGCTGTTCAGCGCCAACGCGTACACGCCGCTGACCAGCACGCCGATCTTGTAGTCCGCAAAGCTCTTCTCCGGATGGAAGTTGAGCACCCACACGAGGCCAGCACGCTCAAATGCCACCACCTTGTCCCCATCATGCTTCCAGGACACGTAGGCCTGAATTTTTCGTAGCCATAAATCAGGATTTTGATCGGAAAATGCAGATTTAAAAAATATGTTTAAAAATGCATAAATAAAAACATAAAAATGTATATGTTTTTTTTCTACTTAAAGGGATCTGAAAATCAGATGAATTTTTTTAGCAAGTAATCTTCTATAGAGGGTTTAGGAAACTTTTTGTATTTTGTAAATTTTGAATTTAGGCATTTTTAGATCAATTTTGCATTTTTAATTTTTTGAAAAATGCATTAAAAAATTCTCACAAGAAATTACTAGTAGGGGTTTCTAAAAAGCACAAAAAAAATTGTCAAAAACATAAGAAAATCATGCATCATGCAAAAAACTTTTTAGAATTTTTTTTAGGTCATTTGAAGCCAGTGTCAAAATTTCGAACCATATTTAAAAAGATTTTGCCATTTTGGAGTTTTTATTTTCCTAAATCCTAAAATTTGCCTGACAATATTTTCATTAAAAATATTTCGAAAAATTGTGATGCAAATGTAACTCTCACCGGTCCGTGGCTGAGGAACTCGTGGTCCATCTCCAGCTGGTTCATGGCCCGGTCCCATGCGTTCAGGTACTTGTAGCGCAGTGAGTCGTCCTTTATTAAAAAGTTTAGAATTTTTGCCAAAAATCCCGAACCCTTATCCCATACATCAGCGAGGTTCCATTGTCGGCGACAGTAGTGGTAGGACTGGTTGTTGCCCTCCCGCGGGAAGTCCAGCCATTCCGGATGGCCAAATTCGTTACCTAAATTATAAATATTGGACCTTCAATTCTTCCAAAAAAAATTTTTAATAATTTTATTTGATGCCAAACCCTATGATGTTGCAAAATAAATGAACCAAAATTTGCCATCAAAAAAATTCTCTCTAGGAAGGATTCGAACCTCCGCCCCCTTCCTCCTGTCAAGCTACACCATTAACCACTCAGCCACGAATTTTTATTTGGAAGTTTTTCCGGAAATATCGATTTTCTCCGGGTTTTACTTCGAATTTTAATATTTAAAATTTTTGACGCTATTAAATATAGAAATTTCTGTTTTACTCTCACGAGGCTATAAACGATTTTTTTTGAAAAATGAGAACCAAATTTCTTGCGAGAAATTTTTTTATGATAAAATCCTCGAATAAAAATTCCTATCAAATATGCCAAATTGTTGAAAAAAAATAAATTTGTGATTTTTCTAATT
>LDKF01004902.1:0-14367 GCA_001026735.1 Rotylenchulus reniformis | reverse complement strand
TTTTTTTTAGAGGTATTTAAGACCAAAAAATCTAAAAAATTGGAGACATCAACCAGGCGGAGGAACAAAACCAAATTGTCTGGGCCAAGGCTGTTCAGGAGTGCGAGAAGAAAAATATCCGTAAGAATTCGATCATTGAGTCCCAAACAACCAATTCCCTAGAGAGCATTTTTAAGGCACGACGTGCCGAAAACTTCAATAGGACCCTTCTCTCTGAGATAATTAAAGTAGTAAATAGCCCACACTATAGTACCTTGGTTGCCAAGGAGAAAATTTTGACTTGCGCGACAAAACTTAGGGACAACATAAGCCAATACCACAAATTCCTCTGCGCGCAAGAGAAAAGCGCACATTATATCCGTAAGACCTTCGCCCTAAAGGAGATAAAAGATCCTCTAGCCCCGGGATCTACCAAGTCCTGATTCATATCCGATCATTTTGCATTGTTATTAGGAATTTATTTTAAACTGTGATCAAATTTTGTTAAATTGTAATATTTGTTGATTTTTTTCACAATTTTATTGTTAATTGGGTCTGTTGAATAAAAATTGTTAAAAATCCCATTTGGTAAAAAATCAATTATTATTACTCCTTAGTTAATAAAAATAATTATTTTATTCATAAAATTATTTAGTCATAAAATATTTATAAAAAATAGTTATCCATCATTTATTGACAATTGTCCGCCGATTTTTTATTGATTCCCAACACCTGTGGTTTAAAAATTATTAATTCTTCCTTGATTTTGCGAACACTTTTTTTAATTTTTTGAGTCGATTACCAAACTTTAATTTTTTTTGGATAATTCGGTTGAAATAAACCGATTAAAAAGCAAAACTGTGTCCAAAAAATTCAACTAACGAGTCTCCTGAGCCCTCCCCTAATATTCCAATTCTGGAACAAGCCGAATTTGAAGATTTTGTGAATCAAGAAAACGCTGAAATCCCCGAAAATCCGGACCAAGAACCTCTGAATTCTTCCGTGAATCAGGAAGAACCAAATTTTTGGGACTTGGAACAACCCGAAAACCCCATTATTCAACAGAACTTAGTTAATCCTGAGATCGACTTAGACTTTGGTATCCAAGAACCCATAATAATTGTAGAAAATTTCCAAAACCAAATTTGGAACGAAGTGTCTGATTCGGATTCCGAATCAGATCTTCCCCAGGACTACATCAATTTTTACGGAGTCCAACCCAATCTTAACATACCATTAAGTGAATATTTTATTTTAACTTTTGACTATATTGATAAGGTGAAAATATTCAAATACAATACAGACAAATACAAATTCAAACTCACACTATTCCTATCGGTAGTCCCAAAAAAAATACATTTCTCGGAAACTTACTCACCAATTTGCTGACCACAATTCTGAAGAAGTTTGTGATATAATAAGAGCCGATTTTTTCTGCTCAACCGATCCAAAAATCATCGAATCACTCAACACTATAAAGCGCAAAATAAGATTTTCCAAATTTTTGTTGTTTATCCAAAACTACCTGAGAAAACAAATCATTCATAAGTGGCGACCTTTGCTTAACCAACCTTTCACTATCATAACTCAGCATCAAATCATTTTCTGAAAATTTTTTTTCACTTTACAAAAATGTCTGAGAATCTAAGAAAAGAATTAAACAATATTCTTCCAATCCTGAAAGATAGATTAAAAAATCATAATGAACTTGCCAATGCTGGGGAATTTGAATGTCAATCGGACAATATTGAAGACATTAGCCGGGTTTATAAAAGGACAAAAACCGAAATCAATAATTTAGAGCCAATTTTCGAAAAAGTATCGAACTTGTATTATAAATGGAAAAAAATAATGGCACAATTAGATAATGATGAAAAAGAAATAGAATCCCATTTATTCCAAATTTTTGATCAAAAGCACCAATTAATAAACACCCTTAAATTAACTGATCAAACCATCGATGAATTAAGAGAATACGGTATAGTACTTAAAAAGAGATTGAAAAATGGGGAAGAAATTGTACTTACAGATGAAGGTTTGACAGAAGAACTTGAATCCAACTTAAATATTGATGAGGAAGGGACGTTGCGGGAAGTTGAAGAATTTTCTTCTCAAGTAAAAAATTTTAAGCATAGCAAAATGAATTCATTATTAAGTGATGAACAAACCCAAATTTACACCGGCAATAGAATTAGGTTAGAACCACAGCGCCTCACGCATTTTAATGGGAACTACATAAACTTCACCACCTTCTGGGATGATTTTTCATCCTCAGTGCACAATAATCCTGAAATATCACCAATACAAAAATTCAAGTATCTTAGGGGCCTCTTACACGATGAACCCTATAACATGATAGCCCCATATCCCATCACTAACAATAATTATCCTATAGTAGTAAAATTATTAAGGGAAAGATACGGAAATATAAAATTAATAAAGGAACACTTAATCAATGAATTAAATAACTTAAAAAAAATAAATGATTCAGTGATTGAGTTGAGAAAATTCATTTTATTTGTCAATAGGATAATTTTACAATTAAAAACTTATGGCACAGAGATAGATCATGATCTGATTACTCAATCCATTGAGAGTAAATTACCCTCCTCCCTAAGATTAAAAATCCGAGAAATGGACTCAAAACTTAATACCAGTGAATTATTAAAATTTTTGGATAAACACACGCAAACTAGGGAGGAGATAGAAAAATTGGAGGATAAATCACATAGACACACGGGCATAAATTTACAAAGGAATGAAAATTCCAAAGATCGTAATTTCAAATTCTCTAATCATTATAAAAACGAGTATAACCCCAATAAAAATAGATACACCAATCATAGACAGAATTCTAGTCATTTTAAGAACAATCATCAAAATTATATCCCTAATAGGACTTCAGCAATGGTAACACAAAATAAATCCGATCCCAAAAATTTAAATAAACATCAAAAATATGAAAATAAAAATGAAATAAAAAATAATCCAACAAAATACCCTTGTCGCTTCTGCGATCGTACCAATCACATATCTAAAGAATGCAAAATTTATTCAGATCCTAAAAAGCGAAACCAACGCGTGCGCAAGTTAAAACTTTGTATTAACTGTCTGCAAAAGGGACATCTCTTAGATGATTGTCGATCAATTTACAGATGTTTTAACTGTAAAGCCAAACACCATACATTATTATGCTATAAAACCAATGTAAATGCAAATCACCCATCCAAAACCAAATCAAATTTTATATCTGATGAAATATTGGAAATATCAAATCCAACCCAAACCCTTGCAACAAAAAATAATGATGTACATTCTACGGATAAAACCGAAGAATTACTCATGACAATAGATGCTGAAGTAACCAATTTAAATGAAAATTTTGGAAAAGAAGCAACAATATTATTTGATAATGGATCCCAAAAAAGTTACATTACTAGCGACTTAGCAAATAAATTAAGATTACCAATTCTTGAGACTAAAACTTTACAAATTTCAACATTTAATCAAAACAAACCAAAAATAGTGCAGAGTAATTTAGTCCAATTAAAAATAAAAACAATTGAAGGAAATTTTGAAATAATCACTTTACAAACCATTGATAAAATAACAGATTTAACCACAACTAGCTTATCAAAAACAATGGATCCAAATCTATTGAGTGTTCCCGTAAAGTTAAGATTACCACAGATCCTTATCGGAATCGATCATTATTGGGACTTTATGTTACCCAGTCAAACTTTCTTCCCATTACCCTCTGGATTTTACAGAATTAAGACAAAATTAGGCTATATAGTCACGGGAAAGGGAGCAATCGAGTTTACAAAAACAAATATGGCTGTAATTAAGAAACAAGAAAAAGAAAAAATTAGTGAAATTTTGCAAAATTTTTGGAGACTTGAAAGCATCGGTATCACAGATTCACCTACTCTAACTGATGATGATTTAGCCATTCAACACTTTAATAAAAATGTCGAATTTGATGGATACCGGTATCAAATTCGTTGGCCATTTAAAATTAGCAAACCAAATTTACCGACCAATTTTGGATTAAGCCTAGGCAGATTAAGAAGCCTTGTCAAAAGATTAAGAAAAGATAAATTACTCGCACAATATGATGAAATACTCCAAGAACAATTGGAGTCGGGTGTCAATGAAATAACTGAGTATAGATCCGATAATATTGTTCATTATCTACCCCACCAATTAGTACTTAGAGAAAGTTCGAACACTACAAAATTAAGGATTGTATTCGATGCTTCATCAAAAATAGGAGGGCAAAACTCACTCAATGATGAAATCCATCAAGGTCCTAAAAAGTTACCTGATCTTTGCGGAATGATTTTTAGATTTCGGGAAAATAAATATGTCTTAATTTCAGATCTTGAAAAAGCATTTCTTAAAATTGGATTAAACTTACCCGATCGAGACACTACGCGATTTTTGTGGCTTAAAAAAACAAGTTTAGAAGAATTAATTAAAAAAGATCGAGAAATTGAAATGAATGATCTTGAAATAAGAAGATTCACGCGGATGCCCTTTGGTGTCAACGCATCACCCTTCCTGTTATCATCAGTCATAGAATTACATTTATCCAAATCAGATGAATTATACAATCAATTATTAAATTATGAGACAGATCCCTCACTAAAATTGGAAAATCACAAATTTGAATTTGTGCAATTATTAAAAGAACTCAATGAAAATGCATACGTAGACAATTTTTTAATGATGTGTAATGATGAAAATGAAATTAAATTCAAATATTTTTGGAGTAAACAAATTTTTAAACTTGCGGGAATGAATCTCCGTGAATACGTCACTAACCATGAAAAATGTGGTGAAGACATCGGAAAAATTGATGAAATCGAGCCACCTGAATTTTCTAAACTTCTGGGTATAAATTGGAATGTCCGAAAAGATGAATTAAAATTAACAATGAATATGCCGACAACCGAAAAAGGAGCAACAAAAAGTTTCATGCTCAAACTTATAGCACGAAATTTTGATCCAATGGGCTGGATATCTCCAGTCATACTTTCATATAAAGTTTTTCCAGAAACTTTGGCGAACAGCCAAAGATTGGGATGATCAATTAAATGAACAAGAAATCAATGAATGGAATGAGATCGCATATGAAGGGGAAATACACTTACCTAGATATCCTTTTGATCCTCAGAACCATGACCACGAACTCCATATTTTCTGCGATGCATCCGAGCGAGCATACGCAGCAGTAGCTTATATTAAAAATCAAAATACTCATCTGATATACTCAAAAACAAGACTCACACCTTTAAAAGGAATGACAATCCCAAGACTGGAATTAATGGCCCTACTTATTGGAATTCGCATGATGAAATTTATCATTAAAGAAAGTAAATTGAATATTGAAAATATTTACCTCTGGTGCGATTCAAAATGCGTTTTATCTTGGTTTAAAAGCAAGAAAAATCTTCCAATTTTTGTTAAAAATAGAATCCAAGAAATCAAGTCAGAGACAAAAGACCATAAATGCGAATTTCATTATATTAAATCAGCAGAAAATCCAGCTGACCTAGCTTCTCGTGGCACAACATTCACTCAATTACAAGAATCCGAACTATGGTGGCAAGGTCCAAAATGGCTGTCAGAGCCTAAAAATGAATGGCCGGCTGTAAATCTCGAGGAATTTGTTCCAGATGAAAATGAAATTATAGATAAACCTGAAATTACAAAAATTAATGTAGCCAAAAATAATGACCCAAAACCATTTCTTCCATGGGAAAAATATAGCCAATGGATCAAAGTTATAGCCATAATTCGGATTTTATTGCAATTCACAATTTTTAAATTAAACAAATCCAGAATATTCAAAGAAAAATTCAATGAAAAATTCAATAAGATAAAGGATCATAATTATAGGCGAATATCAGAACAAATTTTGATCAGAATCATACAAAAAGAAAATGAACCATCTATTGATGAATTAAATAAACTTGGAATTTATAAAAATAACATTGACATTTATCAATGTGGAGGAAGATTAATCAATGCTTCTATTGAAGCGCCCAATCCAATATTTCTCCCTCGAAAACATCCAGCAGTCAAATTATTAATTAAATATTATCATGAGAAAAATTTACACACAGGTACTATGACTACGTTATCAGAAATTCGGAAAATTTTTTGGATTCCAAAAGGGAGAAGAACCGTAAGTCAGGTATGTAAAATGTGCAATTTATGTAAGCGATATAATACGCAACCCTTCCAACAACCCATAATGCCCCCACTGCCAAAATCACGTGTCCAACAAAATACACCATTTTATAATACAGGATTAGATTATATGGGTCCAATAAATACTCAAAATAAACCTGATAAATTTTGGATCATTCTTTTTACTTGTTTTGTAACAAGAGCAATCCATTTAGAATCAGTTTCCTCATTATCTGTCCAACATTTTTTAAATGCATTCAAAAGATTTATCTCAAGAAAAGGAACCCCAAGAAATATTTGGAGCGATAACGCACCCCAGCTAAAACATTGCTCAAAAGTCCTACCAGAGGTTATGAGATTAGACGAAATATTCAAAAATGAGCAAGTCAAACATTATTTTTTCACCGAAAATATAAGCTGGAAATTTTCCATTGATTTAGCCCCCTGGCAAAACGGAGCGGTCGAAAGACTTAATCAATGCGTTAAAAATTCTATGCGAAAAACAATCGGAAGAAGATTGTTAGATTTTGAATCCCTCCATACGCTCTTATGTGAAATTGAATCCTTAGTTAACTCCCGTCCACTTACTTATATTTATGAAGATATAAATTCGAATCAAATCTTAAGGCCAATTGATTTTCTTCTCCCCCATCAAAAAATATGTATCCCACCAATTTTAGAGAAAAATGAATTTAAAGACCCGAACTATAATCCTCATCCAACTCCTTATGAAAAATCCATAAATTTATGGAAAAGCACCACACATTCATTGGATATGTTTTGGAAACATTGGAATGATGAATATGTGCCAAGTCTAAGGGAACGATTTGACCTAAATCATAAAAACTCTAAAGCTTGTCGTAAAATGATACCGGACATTGATGATATAGTAATTATTAAAGAAGATTTACCTCGTGCAATGTGGAAAACTGGGAGGGTCAAAGAATTAATCATAAGCAATGACGGTATCGCACGAGGTGCCAAAATTGAACTCACTAACAAAATCGAAATTAAGAGACCATTAAAATTAATCTATCCCTTAGAAATTATTCCCGAAGAACATATTTCCATTAATCCTAAAATTAATCCATCCAATACCCAAATTAATTTAATCCCTTCAAAATTTTCCGCTCATTTTTCCCATTTATTATTGATTTGTATTTGCATTATTTCTCTATTCATAACTACTAATAATGCATTTTCACAACAAATTTTCTATATGTGTCCATATAACAAATCTGATTGGAATATTATTAAAACCACTTATTGTGTCCAAACTGGCTTTATTGTTAGACAACATAAAAATACTAAAAATTATTGTTCAGAACATATTTCATGTACTAATTATAACCACATCCGTTCTTCGAACGTACCATATTGCGGTCCTATGTGTGATTGTCCATCTTGGGCAACGGAATGTAATTTTAATTCTATTCCTCTGAATCATTCACTTAATTTTATTCATTTATCATATATCAGCAAATTAGAAAAAATTAAACCTGATATTTGTTCATTTATACCAACTAACACTTGTAAAACTTTTTCTAAAGACAATTTTACTGCGATTATGCTCCATGATAATTCTACCCATCTAGTTGATGAATTAAAATTATTACATCTTGATGTAGAAAATGAACTTGATTTCCTCTGTCTCGGGGAGGGCAAATTGACATTTGGTACCCCCGATTTTTGTTCTAATCACCATTGCTATAAACAACATAATCATAGTATCAATTGTAATAACCCAAAAACTGGCTCATCATTATGCAAATTTTGTTATTATGATCCACACCCAAAAACATATTATATAACCCCGGAACAGGAAAAGATACCTATTAAAGCATGGGGACTGATAGAAAAGGAATATTATGCTAACACATCTCCACAGAGTCAGAATGACCCTGTTATCCTAAATGATAAAAATCAGAACAGGATAAAAAGGGAAATTTCACAAAATCATACCACACCAATCGTAAGTCCACTAACAATCCAACCTAATCATTCCACTAATGCATCAAATCTCATAACCGAATNATTTATCCAAATCAGATGAATTATACAATCAATTATTAAATTATGAGACAGATCCCTCACTAAAATTGGAAAATCACAAATTTGAATTTGTGCAATTATTAAAAGAACTCAATGAAAATGCATACGTAGACAATTTTTTAATGATGTGTAATGATGAAAATGAAATTAAATTCAAATATTTTTGGAGTAAACAAATTTTTAAACTTGCGGGAATGAATCTCCGTGAATACGTCACTAACCATGAAAAATGTGGTGAAGACATCGGAAAAATTGATGAAATCGAGCCACCTGAATTTTCTAAACTTCTGGGTATAAATTGGAATGTCCGAAAAGATGAATTAAAATTAACAATGAATATGCCGACAACCGAAAAAGGAGCAACAAAAAGTTTCATGCTCAAACTTATAGCACGAAATTTTGATCCAATGGGCTGGATATCTCCAGTCATACTTTCATATAAAGTTTTTCCAGAAACTTTGGCGAACAGCCAAAGATTGGGATGATCAATTAAATGAACAAGAAATCAATGAATGGAATGAGATCGCATATGAAGGGGAAATACACTTACCTAGATATCCTTTTGATCCTCAGAACCATGACCACGAACTCCATATTTTCTGCGATGCATCCGAGCGAGCATACGCAGCAGTAGCTTATATTAAAAATCAAAATACTCATCTGATATACTCAAAAACAAGACTCACACCTTTAAAAGGAATGACAATCCCAAGACTGGAATTAATGGCCCTACTTATTGGAATTCGCATGATGAAATTTATCATTAAAGAAAGTAAATTGAATATTGAAAATATTTACCTCTGGTGCGATTCAAAATGCGTTTTATCTTGGTTTAAAAGCAAGAAAAATCTTCCAATTTTTGTTAAAAATAGAATCCAAGAAATCAAGTCAGAGACAAAAGACCATAAATGCGAATTTCATTATATTAAATCAGCAGAAAATCCAGCTGACCTAGCTTCTCGTGGCACAACATTCACTCAATTACAAGAATCCGAACTATGGTGGCAAGGTCCAAAATGGCTGTCAGAGCCTAAAAATGAATGGCCGGCTGTAAATCTCGAGGAATTTGTTCCAGATGAAAATGAAATTATAGATAAACCTGAAATTACAAAAATTAATGTAGCCAAAAATAATGACCCAAAACCATTTCTTCCATGGGAAAAATATAGCCAATGGATCAAAGTTATAGCCATAATTCGGATTTTATTGCAATTCACAATTTTTAAATTAAACAAATCCAGAATATTCAAAGAAAAATTCAATGAAAAATTCAATAAGATAAAGGATCATAATTATAGGCGAATATCAGAACAAATTTTGATCAGAATCATACAAAAAGAAAATGAACCATCTATTGATGAATTAAATAAACTTGGAATTTATAAAAATAACATTGACATTTATCAATGTGGAGGAAGATTAATCAATGCTTCTATTGAAGCGCCCAATCCAATATTTCTCCCTCGAAAACATCCAGCAGTCAAATTATTAATTAAATATTATCATGAGAAAAATTTACACACAGGTACTATGACTACGTTATCAGAAATTCGGAAAATTTTTTGGATTCCAAAAGGGAGAAGAACCGTAAGTCAGGTATGTAAAATGTGCAATTTATGTAAGCGATATAATACGCAACCCTTCCAACAACCCATAATGCCCCCACTGCCAAAATCACGTGTCCAACAAAATACACCATTTTATAATACAGGATTAGATTATATGGGTCCAATAAATACTCAAAATAAACCTGATAAATTTTGGATCATTCTTTTTACTTGTTTTGTAACAAGAGCAATCCATTTAGAATCAGTTTCCTCATTATCTGTCCAACATTTTTTAAATGCATTCAAAAGATTTATCTCAAGAAAAGGAACCCCAAGAAATATTTGGAGCGATAACGCACCCCAGCTAAAACATTGCTCAAAAGTCCTACCAGAGGTTATGAGATTAGACGAAATATTCAAAAATGAGCAAGTCAAACATTATTTTTTCACCGAAAATATAAGCTGGAAATTTTCCATTGATTTAGCCCCCTGGCAAAACGGAGCGGTCGAAAGACTTAATCAATGCGTTAAAAATTCTATGCGAAAAACAATCGGAAGAAGATTGTTAGATTTTGAATCCCTCCATACGCTCTTATGTGAAATTGAATCCTTAGTTAACTCCCGTCCACTTACTTATATTTATGAAGATATAAATTCGAATCAAATCTTAAGGCCAATTGATTTTCTTCTCCCCCATCAAAAAATATGTATCCCACCAATTTTAGAGAAAAATGAATTTAAAGACCCGAACTATAATCCTCATCCAACTCCTTATGAAAAATCCATAAATTTATGGAAAAGCACCACACATTCATTGGATATGTTTTGGAAACATTGGAATGATGAATATGTGCCAAGTCTAAGGGAACGATTTGACCTAAATCATAAAAACTCTAAAGCTTGTCGTAAAATGATACCGGACATTGATGATATAGTAATTATTAAAGAAGATTTACCTCGTGCAATGTGGAAAACTGGGAGGGTCAAAGAATTAATCATAAGCAATGACGGTATCGCACGAGGTGCCAAAATTGAACTCACTAACAAAATCGAAATTAAGAGACCATTAAAATTAATCTATCCCTTAGAAATTATTCCCGAAGAACATATTTCCATTAATCCTAAAATTAATCCATCCAATACCCAAATTAATTTAATCCCTTCAAAATTTTCCGCTCATTTTTCCCATTTATTATTGATTTGTATTTGCATTATTTCTCTATTCATAACTACTAATAATGCATTTTCACAACAAATTTTCTATATGTGTCCATATAACAAATCTGATTGGAATATTATTAAAACCACTTATTGTGTCCAAACTGGCTTTATTGTTAGACAACATAAAAATACTAAAAATTATTGTTCAGAACATATTTCATGTACTAATTATAACCACATCCGTTCTTCGAACGTACCATATTGCGGTCCTATGTGTGATTGTCCATCTTGGGCAACGGAATGTAATTTTAATTCTATTCCTCTGAATCATTCACTTAATTTTATTCATTTATCATATATCAGCAAATTAGAAAAAATTAAACCTGATATTTGTTCATTTATACCAACTAACACTTGTAAAACTTTTTCTAAAGACAATTTTACTGCGATTATGCTCCATGATAATTCTACCCATCTAGTTGATGAATTAAAATTATTACATCTTGATGTAGAAAATGAACTTGATTTCCTCTGTCTCGGGGAGGGCAAATTGACATTTGGTACCCCCGATTTTTGTTCTAATCACCATTGCTATAAACAACATAATCATAGTATCAATTGTAATAACCCAAAAACTGGCTCATCATTATGCAAATTTTGTTATTATGATCCACACCCAAAAACATATTATATAACCCCGGAACAGGAAAAGATACCTATTAAAGCATGGGGACTGATAGAAAAGGAATATTATGCTAACACATCTCCACAGAGTCAGAATGACCCTGTTATCCTAAATGATAAAAATCAGAACAGGATAAAAAGGGAAATTTCACAAAATCATACCACACCAATCGTAAGTCCACTAACAATCCAACCTAATCATTCCACTAATGCATCAAATCTCATAACCGAATGTACTCAAGGGGGAATTGTATTAAATTTAGTACCTGAACTAACTAAAATAATAATTTGCGCCTCCACATATTGTGTAACAATTTCATCGCCAAAATTAAAGGAAATCATTTCATTCCCCACATCAATAATTAGTCAACAATATTCCGTAGAAATTAAGATCGTAAAAAAAGACATAATTATCGAGGAAAAGACTGAAAAATGCGACGCATCTCCGTTCTGCGAATTAATTAATTGCCGATTTTGTCTGGAATATTTAAAAAATCCCCAATGTGTTGAACAATTACATTGGGCACTGATCGTTACATTAATTGTTTTAAGTTTATACGTAACTACTTTATTGATAAAAATTATCACATTCATTCATATTGTACTGAAAGGATTAATAGCAATGTGTCCTAAATTCGGTAAGAGAAAACCATCAATGAGATTTCGAACTATGCGATCAAGAAGATACGCATTATTAATCCTTTTATTAATCCTAAACTTTAATCAAATATTAGCATGCGATGAAGTCACTAATCTTGTAGCCAATGCCAATACTAATGATTGCAAACAAAGCAGAGAAGGTAACTATGATCAGCTAGAGTGCAAATATGATCAAACAACACAAGTTTCATTAAAACCAGAACATTTAACATGTCTAAAATTAGATAATCATGAAAAAAATATAACTTCTAAAACAATAAAAATAAAAATCACCGATCTATCAATCGCATGTTCAGAAAAATCTGATTATTTCTTACGTAACTATAATTTAAAATCTGCATCGTCCAAAAGATGTTCATCGAAAGGAGCCTGCACTGGAACGACATGTCAAAATTTAAAAATGAACGAATGGAACCCAGAATTAAGCGAGTACTACAATAAACAGCCTGGATATTCCTACTGTGTCGCCTCATGCGGAGGATGGCATTGTGGATGTTTTTTGGCTGTCGATGGATGCTTATTCTATCGAACTTATGCAGAAGCAAATGGTAAAAATATTTATGAAATTATTGCTTGTCCAACTTGGACAATTGAATTAGGAATAGAAATAAGCCAAGATCCACCCGATAAAAATTTAAATTATTTAAATAATGTAATCCCACTAAAAGTATATCCTGGAATTTTAAAACATGTGAAAAACAATGCATCCCAAGACACTGGCATTTCAATTACCTTAACCTCAACATCTATCCCACCAACACCTTTATTTGGAACTAAAATTGTAATTGATCGTACAAATAATAAAGCTGTTGTCATCGACAACGAGAATTTAATCAAAAATAGTCTAAGATGTGAAACAAAAAAAGATGCAAATAGTTTTAAGTGTACATTTCCGCCAGAGGCATGTCAGTGTCACGGTGGAGATTCGGAAGCACATTGCGAGTGTAAACAGGACCCACTAACTGAAATGTTCACTAATAAAGAATTTTTATTGCCAAAAAATACTAAAGGCAGTTATCTAAATTTTACAGATAAAATTCGTGCAAAATTGCACCAGACTACCACATTACAAATGCAAATAAGTCTAAAGGGAGTTGAGACTAAAGTGGTATACGATAATAATAATTGTACTATTAAGACTAGTTCTCTGACAGGCTGTTACTCATGTCAAAACGGCGCTGAATGGAAGCTAACTTGCAAAACAAACTTCGGAAGCGCACTTGCCGAAGTAAAATGCTCTAGCCAAACCATTAATATACATTGTGATACAACAGACAAAGAACAAATCACAAAATTAAACTATAACCAGCAAAATGTGGACGAAAAGTGCCATGTTACATGCCCTGGAGGTTCATCAGAAATAAATTTAAAGGCAAAATTAAATTATGTTAAACAACAATACGAAAAAATTGAAGGTTCCAATACTAATATAAACCCTATAAATGGCACGACAAGTACTTTTCTTGACTCTGTTGGATCATTTTTCAGTTTTATCGGAAATATTATTAAAAATAACCTATACATGTTTCTAACCATTCTCCCTATCATTATTATCGTGATAATTATTTTTATTTGTTCTTACCCATTTATTTCCACTATATTAATAAACAATTTTACTGCTTTTTTTAGAAATAGAAAAAGGAAGATAATAAGCCTAGGAGGACGTCGCCCCTTCTCGGGAGTGTCGCGAACGCGAGTAAAAAGACTAAATTAAAAATAACTAAAAAAAAATTAACAAAAAATATATACATAAAAAGTTCAAAAAAAATATATACTAAAAAATAAAATAAAATAAATATCTAAGACCTATTGCGGATATCGGTACGATCAGGAAGGAAATCCCGATTACTTTTCCAAACTGCAAATATCGAGGAGGGGGAAATGCAACGTGTCCCAGACAGGACACCAAACACATAACAAAGGATCGGGCGAAACGGAGCAAAATCACCCGGCCCAGAAATGAACAATAGAATTGGGCATGGGATTCTGGCGAAGAGTAAAAATACAAAGAAAATAAAAAATCGGTGTCAACAATTTTATGAAAATTGGACACTCAGAAAAGATAATGAAAAGAGGGGCAAAAAAA
>LDKF01004891.1:0-14267 GCA_001026735.1 Rotylenchulus reniformis | reverse complement strand
ATGGTACGACCGATGCCATCCCAGATTGGTGGATGATCCGTGTGGATGAACGACCGAACATCTAAAATTTATTATTAGAAATTCAATAACTTTGCTTCCTATCTCTAAGGGCATTTACTATTAAAATTTTCCGCGGTTGTCGTGCATGTTCTACAAAATGGCTGGAATGGAATATGCAAATTCCGACTGACAGTGAAAATGTTTCCTTGTAAGAACGAAGTTTAATGTAACTCTGACTCTGATAAGATTCAATTTGTAACCCATTAAATAATCATTTTGAATTTCTTGAAGTATTAACAAAATTATTTTATATAAATCGCGCATCTGCTTTGCCCAAATTAAATTTAACAATTATTATAAATTGAAAGAGGTCAATGTCGTTTGGGCAAAAAGAAAAAGAGACGGATTTTTTAACAAAGAACAAAATTTAAGTGTCTAAAATAAGTTAAATACGTTTTTTATCCAAAGTCTAAAGGACGTTAAGAAAAAAATTAATGTTTTGTTCAAAATTAATCATTCATATGGTTATTCAAATTAAACCTTGGAAAATTTGAGAATATAGTTAAAAGTTAAAATCAACAGCCAGCAGCCACCTAAAATTTGGTGAAATCTTATAAATACCAAATGCGACTTATCTCTTTTTGAACTGAACTTTCTAATGCATGTATACGCTACAAAATGTCTAAAAACGCAAAAAACAAAAATATCAAAATTTATTAATAATGGCTAATGATTGAATTAGACATTTGGGAAAAACACGTGTCACGTATCAGTAGGCAGAGGTACATGTATAATGTGGGTACACGTATAAAGTTTCGAATTTTTCGCAAGCCAAAGTAGACTTTAATGGGACTATAGCATCTTGTAGTACTTACGTACCAAAAACACGTGAGAAAACTGTTACGTGAGTTGTCACTTGTCGTTAAAATACCAGTACCCTCCCTCCACCCCGCGTTTCACCGCATTCAAAAGCCAATTGGATAAAAATTTATGGGTTAGTATTGTGAATTTTTATAAAAATCATTTATTTGGTCATATTTTTTTTTGATAATTGTTTAATTCCCAATAATCTTGCGTTCTGATTTATATAGTCAAAATCAATTCTGTATTTTTTTTTGAAATATTTTATTCAACATGTTTCGTAAATGTCGTCTCACCAAAATATTAATTACTTCTGCTGATTATTATCATTTTGGAGCGTATCGGTAGCCACCGTATCCATAGCCATTTTGCACATAACAACGAGGCTGGATGCCAGAAGGACCTTGGTCGCCGGGAATTCCATGGGGCCGGGAGTTCCGTAGGCGCAGAAGTTTTTAATGTTTTCCCGTGTCGCCTAAACCAGTTTTCATTGAGATGGGAAGCTAAATGGACCTGCGGATTCGGAATAATTTCTATGGCTTGATGGTCTAACCAAATTTAAAATTTTCAATAATATTTTTTAAAATATTTTTGGCAGTGATGACTAGTACTTTTACATAATAAATTTTCCCTCGTTATAATTATTATTTTTTGGAAGATTTCTATGGGTTGCAAATAATCACATAAGTATAAAATGCTCTGTATTTGTCGAGACTTTGTGTGAAATTCGCTCACTATATTTTCTCGATAAATCCTCACACGATTAATCCTTGTCAGCACATTGTCAGTTTAAGAAACGGGAAGAAATAGATTAAATTCGGGAGAATGAAAACATGGTCAAATCGAATAAAAAGTGAAGCGTACATATAAGAGATATTTATTTCATTGTGACGTTTTTTAATAGCGAAGGCGAACATGCTATTAAATTTTAAAAGTCATTCGTGAATATTTTCATATTCATTTCACTTAATATAACAAAGAAATATGGCTATCAAGACATTGAAAAGAAATATAGCTATCAATTACAGGGGTCTCATCAGTAGGGTTGCCAAAAAAGTCATAAAAAATCTCGAAAAAGTCGACTAAAAAAGTCACAAAAAATCCCCAAAAAGTCATGAAAATTGTCAAAAAGTGCCAAAAAAGTCACGAAAAGTGAATGAAAAAAATGAATAAAATTGCAAAAAAAGTGAAAAAAAGGGAAAAATTTCTCTGCAAATGTATTTTTATTGTTTTTAGAAGCAATTTCAATCCATAAAACAAAAGTCATATAAAAACGCAAGCTAGAGACGTCGGATCAAGTTAAAAATGCGTTTTAGATGGTTTTTAGGCCATTTTAGGCCAGCAGAAAAAAAGTCATTTGACTTCATTTGGCAACCCTACTCATCAGTTTTCCTTTTTTTCAGAAATATCAATTGCTATTTTGTTCTAGTTTTTTGACCGTTATAAACATAAAACTAAATAAATTGCCTTTATTGAATAAATCTCTATAGAATGAATCTCCGTCCACTGAGGTCCTTATATTAGGGAATTTACGACAATGCTGTCTCTGCAGCAAATCGCAGCATTGTAACCACGCCTGCGATTGATCGCAGATCGCTGCGATCTGCGAAATAAAACCTATCGCAGAATTGTAACCACTCTTGCGATGCGACGAAATCGCTGCGGCGCATCGCTGTTATAAATCGCAGCATTGTAACCACTGCTTTATTCGGGTGCATTATTTTCATGTTTTAAAGGTACTCTTTTCGACCATTATCACTACAGTGCAAAAACCGCGATTTCCGGTGTCGACATACCGTACATACTGCTAATCGAGCATAATATTTCTCAACTTTGCGAAGCATATTTATGATGATCAACAAAGATATATATTCTTTTATTTGGGACATGAAATTCTATAAAATTCACATTAAAATTTGGCATTGCCAAGGAGACATTTTATTAATCATTATTTCATGTGATTATCAAATTTATTTCTTTGGATTTGTATATAGGTTGATTTTTAGGTGAATTTTCTCAGCAATAATTTTTAGCACATTAATTCTTCATTCAGTTCTGTCCCTGTTCTATTCTCAGAGCGTGGAACAGAATAGAATAGAAATAGGAACAGAATAGATTATGCTAGAACTTTAAAGATGATTATGATTACTACCACCTATGAATTGTAGCGCATATGCATATTGATTTTATTGAAAATTTTTATTTTAAAATTAAAAGACTTTTCTGATTAATATGGACCTAAACCAACAACTGGAGGAATCGAGGGACCTTATACTTCCAAGGTGTCGTTGGCGAGCAAAATTTTTTTTTACCTTTTACGCATTTTTTATGGAAAAAATGATTAAATTTTGCTTAAAATTGCCTTAGTTGGTGCCGACTCCCGATAGGGGCCGCCGGAGAAAATTTTGATATCTCTGTTTGATATTTGCTGGCGGTATTTGATATTTGTTGGCGTTATTCTTGTGTTTCTAATAATAAGCTCTTTTTGCAATATTAATTATTTATTTGTTTAAAATTTCATATAGGCTGCAAATTTCATTTGCACAATTTTTCTGTTTGTACACGATTTGCATATTGTCCCGTCCTTTACTTAAAGTATATGGTCTTCTTTTATATATCTAATGTCATTTCCACTTGATAATTTTTCATTCCCTATGAAGGTAAATATTTTCTTAAAAAAATAGACGCCCGCAAGTGATTAAAAATCCATATTAATTGTAAAAAATTAATCATTTTTAAATTTGTTATGAGTTGTAATATTTTCACATAATTTATCAAGAAAAGATTCTGTTTTTAAAATTTTACCATCGGAACTTTTCATTCATCACTTCCCAAGATAATCAAGATTAACAAGTTCTAAATTTTAATGTTCAAGCCCATCCAACATGTTAGTGTTTTAAAAATAAAAACGGAAAATTCATTTATTAGTTTCATTTTTGAAATCTTGAATAGCAATAGTCATCTTGGTTGGGGATGCCTATAGTGTAGAATATAGCTAACTTCTATGTTCTTGCATTTATGGAAATGATAAAGCTTGGAATTACATTTTTAGAATTTTAAAATATTTATTCTCATGCTATAGTAAACATTTGGAAATATTGGTGTGTCCCAGGGTTGGGAGACTGAGTCTCCGTTCCCCGGTTCCCGTCCATTGCAACCGTTGCGCAGTGGTTGGCGTTCTGTTCCGACCCACTCCCAGTGGTCGACTTCACCAACTCTCCCAATGTGTTCGGGCGAGCAGTATCTGCATGTAGGGAAGGCATGCTTCCGGACATGGTTTGTCCCTTGCTCCTGCGTTCAGACCGACAGTCACGGGCAAAGTGACCGGTCTTCCCGCAGTTGTAGCATTTGCCAGTGGTCCTGCGTCCCACTTTCCTTTTCCCACTCCCCGAGTCCTGCTCGAACTTCGCGGGAGGGCCCCCATCTCCATTCAAGGATTCACCGGTTTCCGGACCCGGTCCCATGCATGCATGGTTGGGGTCCGTAGTGGACCGTAGTGCGGGGTCCTTTACAGGACATCCAGGGTTTGACGCCATGACCGGCGACGGGGTTACTTTAGTCTTTTCTGGCCTAAGGCCAACTTGAACAACATTTCCGGGGCTCGAATCCCCGCTGTCCACTCCTTCCGGACGTTCGTCCTTCCGGGTGTACTGCTTGAGAATCGCGGCATATCCCTGCCGGTTGGGGGCCATTGCTGGCAAAAAGCCTTTAGTCTTTTCTGGCCTAAGGCCAACTTGCTCACTCCTCCATGTCGTCTCCTCCGGGCCCCCGGCCCCTCCTTCCATTTCTCTCCCGCCTTGCGCCCCCGCGCCGCGGTGCTCAGGCCCTGCGAGGGCCAGTCTGCTCTCCCCGTCCCGCTCCGCCCAGGCATAAGCCCCTACGGACGCGGTGACGGGTCCAGCCAGAACCTGGCTTCCCGCGCTTCCATGAGTGCGGTGGGTGGTGGTCGGCATGATGAAATTCGTCGTTGTTGTCGTTGTCGTGCTGAGGATGTGACTCGTCTGAAGACTGTCCAAAGACTGATTTTTCCTCCCCGGTTGGGGGTTTATAAGCATTTCTTCCCGCCCTTTTTGGGGTGGGCGGGGCCGCACGCGTCGGTTTCGACGCGACAGCCCTTCGCTCCGCTCCAAACAGTCCATTTGAACTGTTGACGGCGTGGGCTGACGCGCCCATTTGTTGTGGGTTAGAGTGTGCTTGCACACTCTTTCCCATCTTTCTCTTTCTCTGCCCAATGGGCAACTCCTTCCTCGCCGCCGCGAGTTCCTGTCCTTTCTGGAAGATTCCAGAAAGGTGGGCAAAGATTTCTTTCTTGCCCTTTCCTCTCCGTTTCCCTTTGTCTCTCGCCCAACGGGCGATCTCTTCCCCGCCGCCGCGGGTTTTCTCTGCTTTCTCTGGCAGAGGGGCAAAACTGGGCAATGATCTTTTCATTGTCTCTCTTTCACCCGTTTTTGACCATCCCATGGTCTCTCGCCTCATGGGTGATTTGTTTGTGCACCGAATGTGCACCAACGGACAAAACACCGCCACCGGCGATGTGTATCGCCGGTGCGCTTCCACCTTGTGAGCCCCGAAGGATCACAATCGGTGTTCCCGGGGAGTGATGGGGTTATGCACCATCACACTATAAAGGTGATTTTTGTTCAAAAGTATTAAGGATTTCCAAGGTGCTATGTCGCAACAAAAAATATATCAAAAACCAATATGTTCTTCAAAAACTTTTTCAACAAAATATTGACAAATGCAAAAATAAAATCAAATTTTCATAAAGCTTGATTTCATAAGATTATTTAAAAAATTAAAGAGCAAAAATATGGAGATTTTATGTCCTTTTTTCCAATTAATTGCAATTAACTTCGTCGATATTTCGATTTATTTCAGTAACATTATTCTTTTTGTACATCAATTGTTGTAAAATATGCGAGTAGCATCCTCAAAGAAGAATTAATTCATTAAGATTTTAGATTATTCAACCATTTTTAGACAGAAACATATACCTTTTTGAGGAAAAATAAAAAACCCCATTTAACTTACACCAATAATAAAAAATAAAGGCAATGGTTGCGAATTGGTGTCCCGAAAATAAAAAATTGTTTTTCCTTGAAAAAAGTGCATTCTGGGGGGTTTTAAAGGTGCTGAACACGAATATGAACTTCGTTTTGTCATATATTACAATATTGGACATGTTTAAGACACCCTTACCAAGATTTTTTCAAATGTCTAAAATCCCAGTTTTTAGCTTTTAATTAAATAAAAATTGACTTTTTTATACTTATTCTTAATTTCTTCTAAATATGCCTTGATAATAATGTCTGATAATAATCTTGGTAACAATTGATCGTTTTTGTCTGATTTTGACATTTTTCCATTTATTTCATGTTTTTACCATTCACATTATTAGTCACATTGCTTTAATAAAGCATGTTTGAACTATCTTGATAATCTTGGTAAGGATGTCTTAAACATGTCGAATATTGTAACATATATGACAAAACGGAGTTCATATTCGTGTTCAGCGCGTCAAAAATCCCCCAGAATGCACTTTTCAAGGAAAATACAAATTTTTATTTTCGGGACACCAATTCGCAACCATTGCCAAAATAAATAAATAAATACTGTAGTGCATATGGAGAGAAAGAAGATAACACAGTACCAATACCAATGCGGCATCCAAATTCTATTGATCGGAGGTGGAACAATGAAGGGAAATTTGACCATACAAAAATCCAATTAAATAATTTAGACATGAATAAATGCTATATTTTAATTTGTTCAACATCAGTGTTGGGAAAATCAGAAATTTCGGCTCCGGCTCCAGATCCGGCTTCCACCCCTTATAATTTTTTGCTCCGGTTCTAGCTCCGGCTCCGGGGCCAAAAAAATTAGCTCCAGTTCTGGCTCCGGGCTTTCAAAAATGTTAGTTCCGGCTCTGGCTGCGGGCTCCGGAAAAGCTCCGGCGGCGACTTAGAATCTAGAGAAATTTCAAATGTTTTTGACCAAAAAAAATGATGGGATGCAGTTTTGTGCAGAGAAATGCATGGAAATCAACCCTTTTTTTCTCTGTTCGTCTATCTGCCCTCTGCTCTCCCTCGCACGTCAAGTGGGCAAAGAGAGACTGTGCAGAGCGGAATGGATGGCAGCAGGCGCAAAGATAACACAGAGGGGAAAAATAGTGTGCAATTTTCCCCTCTTCCCTCGCCAAAAATGTTTTTGTGTTCTGATTTTTTTTAACAAAGTTAGGATTATTATCATTGAACATTTTATTGAACAGGCAATAATTAAAGGCTTATTAAAACAAAGAAAAAGTTTGCATCTATTGGAATTTAAAATATGATTTTCAGATTCTAATTAGGTTCTAATTCCATTTGAAATATTTTTTCTTTTTTATGTTAGATAAAAGATTAAGCGGATTTCCTTATTCCCTATTGTAATAATTAATGAAAGCAACTTTGCTATAGGGGTGTAAAAATTGTTGCCCATTAATATTTATTTTTCCCGTTTAAATTTTTGTTAATTAACATTTTACCTGGATTTTCAAAAATAATTTTTTATAAAAATAATTTAATTTTATTTATCTCTTATTGTTTTTAATTACATATTTTTAATAAATCTTTTTTGGTTAATACACAAGTTTGACAGTGGTCGATGTTTTTTCTTTATTAAGCAGAGCCTATTTTGAGAAATAAGCATATTATCCATTAATTTTATGGGTTGCTTTTTCAAGCGCTTTGCCGTTTTTAGGCGAAGAAATTTTTGTAAAAGGAATGCTGTTAACACCACCCCTTTTTTGACTGATCGATCAGATCTTATTAGTGAATATGGAGTGTTTTCTAAAATAAAAGAATCTAATGTATTTTTACCAAGCCACGTTTCAGTTATTAAAAAGATATCATAAATATTTTTATGTAACATATGCTTAAAAGTATTCATTGTTATTTAGATTCCTAGAATTTTGATAAAAACATTTTATAAGGGCATGTGAAGGGCCAACTTGTTATTTCCGCGTCGTGACATTGTCGCCGTACTTTGCCGTCCATCGTTTCTGCCGTTCTTCTCTGTCCTTCTTCAACTCTTACGGTGACAGAGATGGCCGAATCAATAAACGCGGCCATTGTGCATCTGCCCGCATGCGTTCCCTGTTCTTCTTCCACTGTGCCAGCGTGATCCTTTGGAACATGCTCGCGCCCCCCCACGACCTTCAGCAACCCGCCGCCCCATGCGGTAGACAGTGACAGGCACTGCCTCCACTCCAAGCTCGTCCAACACTGCTGTCACTTCCTCCGAGTCCCTCTTCGCTCGCTCGGTTTCTCCTCCTTTGCAATCCGATGAACACCAAGCTCCTCTGCCGTTCCTTCTCCTCAGCGCTGTTGTTCACTTTCAACTTGTCCAAGCGCTCGTTGATTCGATGGTGCTGGGTCGTTTTTAAAAAAGTATCATAATGGGCGTTTTTAAAAAAATGGATCAAAATTTAATATGTCCTCTAAAAACATTTTTGTTAGACCTGTTAGACCTAAAGTATAAAAGGCAAAGTTGTGCAGAATTTTATGCTCTATCTGTTGGTATAAATTTTTTTTAAAAACAGTATTTTTCGATATTTTTGGCCTTTTTCGATATTTTTGTTCGAAATTCGAAATATTTTTATCCCAGCAAATAGAGCATAAATTCTGCACAACTTTGCGTTTTATACATTTGGTCTAACAGTCTTACAAAGAAGTTTTTAGAGGACATATTGAGTTTTGATCCATTTTTTTTAAAACGCCCATTATGATACTTTTTTTAAAACGCCATAGCACCATTTGAATTTGAAGTATAATATCCGCTTATCTCAGTACCCCCATTTTCGACCAAAAAATCTTTGGAATTTTTCAAATTTATTCAACAACAAAATTTCAGTCAGAGAAAGAATCCAAAAAAAAGACTTTTTCTGATCCCAGCCCTTATTCGTAGCTTTAGAAAGTTGCACGAATTTTTATATTGATGGCTTATCTTGAATCCTTAGATGTGAGCAATAATAATATGAAATTATTTATGTATCGAACCATTTATTTATGTATCGTGTTGGATGTTGAGGGTGCTGGCGGTCCCGATAGGGGCCGCCCGGGAAATTTTTTAAGATTTTCGCTTAATTTTATTAAGAAAATTGGTCATTTTTAGGCAAAAGTTTGGTTGATTTTTGGAAAAAATTGAACAAAATTTCGATCGATTCTTTCAATTTTTCAGTGAAAAAGTTCGGTCGATTTTTTTTGATCAAAATATCGAAATCGAATATCGAAAAAAATCGACCGAAGAATCGACCGAGCCGATCTTTACATTTGAGAGTTATTGAAGAACCCATCAAAATCTCTCCAGTTATTTTTTAGGAACTTGGTCGATCTCTAATTATTGGCTCTTTTAGCAAGAGACTTCAGAGAATAATAAATAATTAAAATGATCATTATAAATATATAGAGCTTAATTAATTCTTCAAATTTAACAACCCATAAAATTATTGCAGAATAATTTCATCAAAAGTTTTAAAGAATTTCCATTTTAAAGGCCCAAAGACCCGATGCCAAAAATTAATATCAAATAACAAGAAGAATTAGATTCGACTCTTTGACAGGTTGTTATCGAATTATGGTCTTATTAAAAATCTTCACTTGATTATATTTATGTACTGAATTTATATTTCTGTATTAATGACTATATTGTACATAATTTTATTTTATAAAAATCGGTACTTTTGCAGTTTATGTCAAGCTTTTTCAAAAAAAATTTCCTAACTCTGGGGTAATTTTTACCTTGATTCTGATTTTTATCTTGATTCTGATACCAGCTTGATACCCGGTATCGAGATCGTTTGGTATCGAGATGGTAGACGGTCGTCCGGTACCAGGTCTGAATTTCGCGAGCCCTTGTGGGCTGGCGCGGAGTCCTGCTGGAAAATCCAGTCCTGACCCCGAAAGTGGCCCATAGCCCAGGGTTCTAAAGTGTAGTGGAGAATTTCTCTCAAGTAGTAGTCTTTGTTGAGTTTGACCCCTGGATCCAGGGCCTGTGCTACTTCTCATAAAAATTTGGAATTGCTCAGCCTGGCCTTTCCTAGAGATTGAGCCAAAATAGCTGAAAAAAAGCTGCGTGCCGTCAATGAAAATTTTTCCGCTCGACTTCGTCTCTGTATCCTGGCTAAGGGAGGGCATTTTGAATCTTAATGATTGTTTTTGTACCCCATTTTGTTACGCATCTTTTGACGCTATTTGATTGTAATTTTATCAATTAATAAAAAAGTTATTTATAATTTACCATGTAACAGGACTTTTGTGTCACCCTGTATTTTAGACCTAACAAGTCTAATAAAAATTTTAGACTTTTTCGGCCAGACTGGCCACATTGGGCCTTTTTTAACATACTAGCATCGATAGGTCGATTTTATTATGATGATAATGTTATTTCGAATTTTTGAATTTTTCTTTAAAACATTTTATAGTTTTAAGCATTTTTGAAAATCCCGAGAAAATCTCGGGATTTTTCGGAATCGAAAAATCCTTTATCTCCTAGCAGTATTTCGCTCTTCTTTGCACTTTTCCTAATTACTCAGCACGAACAATTATAAGTGGCCTCATCAACAGGTAAGCAAGTTTTGATGGTTCTGCTATAGACCCTGCTAACTTTATTATTATATTTTGTTGGAAAAGATTATATGAGCACATTTTTTTGATACGATTGATTTTTTATTTTATATATAATTTAATGATGCGCTTTTTGATAAACATTATCATCAATAAATTTTAAGGACACCTGAAGTATTTAAGGATGAAGCCGAAACGCAGCCGACGTTTTTAAACCTATATGAAATTATTTTAATTTTTGATATACAAATTTCATCAATGAATAATTACAAACATTTCTTCAGGCAGATGATCGAATTTTATTCCGATTTAGACAAACTAATTAAAAAATATAAGATGTGACCTTTTAGGCCAAAATTTTTCCACCGACTCTTAGACATGACCCATTTCTTTTCAGAACAATACAAAATAAAAGCGCAAATCCGATATGAGGTCGGGAGAAATTTTTCCCAAAAATTCACTAATTGTAAATTCTTTAAAAATTTGTTAATTTTAATGTGAAAAAAGATATCGGTTTAATTTTATAAGGATTTTATGAAAATAATATCTAAAAAATGTAATAATTTTTTCGGTGGATATACAAATTTTACTAGAAAGTCAAATCCGGCATATTTTATGAATAACACCTGGGAACCTCCCTTGTGAATATGACTAGTGATATAAATGAGGTTCCTTTTTGTGAAAAATTTTGTATTTTATAAAAAATTTGACTCCGCCGTCTTCACTCTTGAACTTTTTTATTAGCAATATATGCATAATATTTTATTAAAAATATTTTTTTATTTTTTATAAGGTTTAATATTGAATTATAATAAAAAATCATAATAACGAAAATAAACAGCCAGTTTTGAATTCTATCGCAACGATTTAAAAGATAAAAATAATTATAGTAAAATAATTCATAAAAAGATACTTTTAATATTTAGTTGATTCATTCATTCATTTATTCAAATAAAAGAAACAATGAAGGGGTGCTCACTTATTACAAACAGTGTTGTGCATTTGCACTTTGCTCGTAATTCGTACTCGTACTCGTACTCTTACCACCCAAAAGGCTCGTACATGTACCTCTATCATATTGTAGTCATTAGTTCTTAATCAGCTCATTAAATGGTGAGAATCAATCTAAAAATTTTCTTCCCTAAAATATATCCATTTTACCAATTTTTTTGAATTTTCTATTATTTGTGGATTTTTAAAGCTCTTTTTCGGTCTTTTACCATTTGTAAGCCATCTTTATCATTTACATAATAATAGAAAAATATGTAAAAGGAAAATCTAACAGTAAAAAGACTAATAAGATAGTATTTGTTTGTAATAAATAATACAGTTGAATGGAATGAATAGGGGTTTCCGGTGAAAAATATCTCGTGTCAATTGGTTCTCGCTTGTTCTCCTTTGGATTCACTCTTCTTCTTCATCTTAATCATAATCATCTTCTTCTTCTTGTTCTTCAACAAGGAGGATCAATTTTTGGCCATTGTTTACCCCGATTTCTCTAAAGCGAGGTCTCCGCTCAATTCCTGACCATCTTTCGATTTGTACAATTTTTCAAACTTCGTGGGCATGTGCTCCCGCAATGCGATCTTTTCCTTCACATCTTCTATGGTTTCCCAACCGTAAACATCCAGCTCAAGAACCTTGTAGATTATCGGACTCGTCAAATGTTCACGGTCCTCCACCCTAATGACCATTTTCCCTTCACGACCATTTTGATTCTTCGCATAATTTCCTTCTTGATGGCGGTGATGGATTTCGAGATCAATCATGTTCCGAGTTCTGATACCGCTATCATACAAAGTTGAGTGATCATCCAATTGCCGCTCAGCATCAAACTTGTACAGTTCTTGATCCGCCGGGGCTATGCCCGTTCTCAGTCCAATCTTTTCTTTCAAATCAATTGCGCGCTCCCAACCATACACATCCAACGCAAGTGTCCGATCAACACATTTGTCAGTAGTTACATTGCCGGTACAGCACCTTTACTAACATTTTGCTGCTTGGACCACCTCGTAGAAGTGCCAACAAGTGCGGCTTCGATTGCTTCTGAATTTTGTTATCTGCCACTTTTTTCAAGTCTTCGGATTGTTTTCCGTCAAACACAAATGGTTGCTTCTCCACCGGGATTCCTATTTCTACCTGGATTTGGGCCTTGAGCTTGCCGATCGCCTCAGTGAATTCCATGAATACAACCAGAGTGGACAAAAGGACTAGGACCAGTTCAAATCCAATCTCATATTCAACCGTGCATTTGGCCTAAGCCCTCCACGGGTGCCATAGATAACCGGGTATCGATAGAAAATTTAAATTGGAGGCACTTTGCGAAAACAAATTATAAAAAAAATATAAAAAATGAAAGAACAGTTAGCGACCATCAGTTTTTGTGACATTCGCGACCACCCAAAAGTGGTCGCGAAGTGTCACTAAAATGGTGTGAATGGGACGGTCACTTTGCGACCGGGTCGCGAAGTGTCCCTTTACCGCTCGGGACTTGAATGAAGAGAAAAGATGAGAGAAGTGAAAAAAGAAGGTTCGATAGCAATAATAACTGCTTAAATTTGCTTATACTTAATTAATGAATGTGAATTATCGATGATGGCGACTTAATTACTGGCATTTTCAATTTTTCTCTTTCTGTCTGCACATACTATTTTCTAAAAGATTAACTTTATAGAATACAGATAATTCATTATAAAATATCATTATTGTTGATAATTATTCATTTTTAGCATAAAAATGTGCAACCCATAGAATTTTTCGAATGAATGTTACCTTTGAGTTTTAATTAAATTGAACATAATTTATTCTTTCTGTGGAAATCAAGTATACAATCCAATTGTGGAGATTTTATAGATTAATTTTGGCGTAAAAAATTAAATAACAATTTTTCTAATGAAAATCTATTTGATAATTTATAGGGATGTTTTTTCCGAATTTTTTCAAAATTTCCGACTTTGAAATATCTTATTCAGAATTTTTTTTTGAAACTAGAAGACTTTAAAACTTTTACCACAAACCACAATTAAAAAGTGGTTACAAAACAGTGTTGGGAAAATTAGAAATTTTGGCTCCAGCTCCGACTCCGACCCTTAAAAAATTTTTGCTCCGGGTCAAGGCTCCGAAAAATTTGGGCTCCGGCCCAGCTCCGGCTCCGGGATCACAAAAATGTCAGCTCCGGCCTTGGCTCAGAATCTCGAGCACTTTCAAACGCATGAAGAATGTGAATGATTCAATTCTATGAGATTTCATTTTTTATAAGTTATTAAATATAAAATATAATTTTTTATTGATTTTTTGTCAAAACTGTATTTTACCGTTTTTAGTAAATTTTTGAATTTTTATCGATTTTTGGAAAATTTCTACAAAACCGATAACCAGGCGGTTAACCCGGGGGTAGGGCCAAAACCGAAACCGAAAACTGGGCTCACAAAACATACTTAACCAAAAACTGGGGGTATCGGTTTTAAACCGGTCGTGGACTACTCTAGTAAATATCAAATCTTTTTTACTTACTTATCAAAATTATAATCAAATATATCAAAAGGTTCGCAATTCCTATATGATATTTTTGGGCGCTGTAGCACTATTCTGCTTTAATGCTCAATTTTCTAGAGCTTTTATAATAATCTAGTGTTCGGGGCATGGCCGCCGATTTGAATGCAGTGGATTGGGATTGGCATTCTGCCATTCGATCTTTTGGATCTTACGTCATCCCAAATAATTTCCTCCATTTCCCATTCCCTCCATTCATTCATTTCCACATTTTGCCTTTCCCCGAATACCCATTATTAATTGTTCTCCCTC
>LDKF01004889.1:0-14124 GCA_001026735.1 Rotylenchulus reniformis | reverse complement strand
CACTTTCTCTGTGATCTGAAAACATCATATGTTTTTTAGATTATCAATCTTATCAATTTTTAGATTATTTTTAGATCATCAGCTCCCTTACGCTAGAGATGATGTCGCGTTCCTGCAGAATTTCGCTGAGCGTTTTTGTGCCGAGGACGTTACGCAACGTGGTCTGAGCCAGAAGTTTGGTGCTGAACTGAGCATCGTTGACGCTGAAAAATAATAGATTAATGGGTCATGGGAAATGAAATTTGACCCTTACTTTGTGACGGAGATAACCGGATTTGAGATTCGAAAGTAGATGACAGCTTCCACTGAGACAGTGACAGAATCACGTGACAGAATTTCCTGGAATCGGTAACATCAATGATTTATTTTATAATTTTTTGCTTATTAGTTTTGCTGTTTTTTGCAACAAACTCAAGCTAGCACAGGATCGGGTCAACTCATCCCGGTATAACTGATCGCCAAAGCCCGTAACTTGATTCAAATCAAACCTAGAGAAACGAGTTCGGTGTCAAAAGATAGAGCATTAAAATAGCGAAAAAAAGTCTATGTTCATCCGAATTTGCCCACAGCAAAGAAAGTTATAGCCAAGATGATCATCCGTATCGGCCAAAAATTGGGTATTTTGGACATAACTTTTTTGGCAGTGGGCCAATTCGGATGAGCTTAGACTTATTTTGTAGCTAATTTAATGCCTATCTTTTGACACCCAAAAAACATTTTTTTAGGTTTGGTTTGAACCAAGTTAAAAGCCTTGACTCAGTTGCACTGGGGATGAGTTGACCACTATTTACTTGAGGTGGTACATCGAAGGAAAGCACTCGCAAATCCACCTTAAAATTATTATGAGTGATCTAATTTTTCTTTTTTGTTGTTGATCACCATCTTATAAGTGTCGATACAAGGCATGATGAAGAACAGCTAAATGAAAAGAAATTTCTCTCTGTTTTCAGTTAAATTTTTGTTATAAAAAAAACTTACCCCAGGTCCTTTGGTGCCTCGTTTGATCAGTCGGCCCAGACGGAAAACAACTGCTCGTTCATATTCCCTATAGAAACGGATTTTTTATATAATTTTTAAAATTCATTATTTACTTAGGAAATATGTATACATAAAAGACATGTTTTTATGAAAAATAAAAAAAAATTTTGGATCATTTTAGCCAAATTTCCACTAAAAACCAATTTTTGGTGCTGTCAGGGTTTAATTTTAGAGATTATTCTTAACTAAAATATCGGGTCCATATGGTCTATTGATGAGAAATGAAAAATCGAAAATGAAAATCATAGATTTTTTGAGAGCTAAATTTTTTTGAAAAATTCTGCGAGAATTTAAAATATCGATACAAACTTGGAAATCCGGAAACAGAACGGGATGCAGAAAGGGAAGGTCAACACCAGGAGCAGCACCGACAGCAGGTACAGACACTTGGAGATGATCGGCACTTGGCGGTTCAGCTTCTCATCGTCTAGTAGGTGCCGAGTACGGATCAGCCAACTTTGGGATCGGGCCCGGATCGGGATCTTCTCCACTGTGTCCTTAAAATATGGGTTGCAAAATTTTTTAAATATTTTTATTAAATCCAATAAAATTTATTATCTTTGGCATTAATTTTGAATTTTTTTTGAATAAAAAGGAAAAAAAATTATAATCAAACTTCAACATATGTAGAAGTGAATCGTCAAATTTTTTTTGCTAATTTCTTTTGGACATGCTATTACATATTTTTTAACTTTTTTACTTATATAATAATTTGAGATAGAAAAATGATTTAATATTATTATTTATCCATTGTATTTTAATAAATATGCCATTTATTTTATTTTTTTTTGCTACTTTTATTTTTTGGTATTTATGGGAATTTTAACTTGATTTTTCAATATTTATATTTTTATTCAAATTTTATTATTTTTTACCATATATGGCGAATTATTGCGCATTTTTCTGAATTGAGATGGCTAATGGTGAATAATTCATACAAAATACCCTCTTCCAAGGGCATTTGCGTAAAATGGAGGACTAATAAATGAGCGGGCTCTGGACGAGAGTCCCAGGGGCAAAAAGCGCATAAATAAACACAAAAATAATTACTCTTGGATGGGTGAGAGAGATAATGGCAAAATGAGAGAGTGCCAGAGATAGGAGCAAAAATGAAAAATCGAAAGATTCAAAATCTAACCTAATAAATGCAGAAATACATATTTAAATTGATTCTATACTATCAAAGTTATTAATTTTTATTTTATTATAATTATAACTGCCGAAAAATCATGAAAAAAATCAGTACCAAAAAACTATATAAAAATTTGATGAATCTGATATTATAAGCTTGTAAATTTCTGCAGATCAAATTTTAAATTAAAAAAAATTTTTTGCCTTCCGGTGAGGAGGCGCCTCTCCCTTGGTAAGGCCAGTGGAATCCAGACTAGGCGGTGCAAGTCGATTTGGGTCCAAGCGGAAACGCGTCATCCGGACACGTCCGGAACCTTGCCGGAACAATGCGGGCGGTTCCGAAAGTCCAGCGGAACTGAAGCTTCCATTACCCCAAAAGTGCAAAGTTGGTAAAAATAAATTGGTCTTAAATTTTTAAATTTTTAAATTTTCTTTGGTAATAGAATGAAAAATTTCAATACAAAAACAGTTGCAAAATTATATATTCAGTTTTTTTTCAAATTTGCACTTTTGGGGTCCATTCGCTAGCCCCAACTCCTCGTCCATCAAATCCACCGCGCGGTGTCGGCGGATCATGATCCGCTGGCGAGACGAACCGCCTGACCATTGATAAGGTCGTCCACGCGAAAACGGGGACGGAGACGGGGTCGGGGAAAGAGTCGGGGACGGGGACGGCGGGGGAAGTGACAAAGAACCGTCAGTGGGCAAAGATAAATTTGCAGACATAGATGGAAGACAGATTGAGTAAAAATAAATGTATTTAATCTAAGAACAGATCAAAAAGATTCTCAGAATCCCAGGTAAAATATAAATTGGGAATTAGATAGGCTAGTATTTTATCGAGGGGGGAGGAAGTTTAAGGGCCAGATTTTGGTGGCCAAAAATAATTTAAAAGAGAATTGGGACAGTATCGAGACGGGCAAGTTGGTAACAGTTGGGGAGTAAGAATTGCAAAGACAAATAAAAATCGGAATTAAATTTGGATCAGTGATATCCGGATGTGCTTGGGTAAAAAATAACATTGATCAGTTGGATATCGATTTTTTATGCGTGGTACACAACACGGTGTGTGATTTTGATTTATAAAACATGGATTTAAAATCGTGGAAAATTTTTTTAGAAACAACAAATTGAGACTAGAAAAATAGTTTAAAAAAAAGAAAAAAATGAATTGATGCCTCCGGTCGAACGGCCCCATCGATCACACTATTACTATTAATGCATAGAGATTGGAGGAACCAATCGAATGGGTGAATGAATATGGCGCCAGTTGTTGAAGAAAGTTTTGGAATAGCGAAACATATGTTGTTTTTTTCGTGAACACCACCGGGGTTCCAATAGACATGGTTATCCGATCCAAATAGAGGGCCGGTTTTTCGTATTTAGCATGAAATTTTTCATTATCGAAGCGATTGTTTTAAAATTTCTATGTTCAATGTAGTATTTCCTTATTTTCTTTCTCTGTTCTCATAAGATATAGTCAGAGAAAATAATTATGGCGTAAACAAAGCATTTGAATTTCCAGCAGAGAATGTGAAAAAACGCTATTCTCTTTCTCTGATTCAACCCTAGTTGTGTGTAATCTTTTAGTTATTTCGCTTTGATAAAATAATAAAAATCTTTAATGCGAAAAACGAAAAATTTCTCCTTTAATTCTTTAGCTTTCCAATTTAACTTGAGTTGGTCAGATTAAATCGGCTTTAATGTACAGTTAATTTGATTTATTAGTTAGTAGTCCGATCAATTGGTTATTTTTCTTCTCCATTAGACTTATTAATCACTTATTGGTAGATATTCAATCGCCTATAATCTGAATTTCTTATATATTTTTATCGCTTTACCATGTGAATTTCTAAGATTTTTTGTAGGGTAAGCAATCTAACCATTTAGGAGCTCTGGACAAATTTAGTTTTATGAAAGAGTTATTTATAGTCTGAACATTGCTTTAATCCAGTTTTTACAGCAAAATTATCCGCCTGTAGCAAATGTTAAAGGACTCATTAATTTCTACAAAAATTGTTTTCATATGAGATTGTCAGGGTAAGGTTACCATGGTTTTAGGAAATGATTATAGCTGTTGAGAGATATTCGACTCCATGGTCGACAAGACCTGAATTGTCGGGTCGAAACTGATTTTGTGCCGCATTGTCTTCTGTTGCTGCTGTTGCTGCTGCTTTTCATTGCCTAACACGGTGCCGGAAGCGGTGGACGGCACGCGCAACAAGGGTTGTTGGTGTTGTTGAGGAATTGGATCGGTGCTGGTTCTGGGCCGGAAGGACGATGAGTGAGGAGTGGAGTCCATATTTAGCGGAATTTAGGATGGAATTCCAAAGAGAAAACAACTTGAAGAATATGAATAATAAATGGCGGAAAAGGGAATTGAATTTGTATTCGACAGGACCTATTACATTTTATTATTTTATTTTATTATTTTTATATGTTGAGATCAATATACATATCAATGAAGGTTCTTATGCGGTCTAGTTAATTCCAAAGGTACCAAAAAATTTCAAAACCTTTCAGAGCCTAAAATTTTTCCTAAATGAATATTTTGTTAAATCCAATACTTAGTTCAGTCCGGCTTTCAATTTAACCCCTATAGGTCTTTTGGTGTCATTTAATATAGAAATTAAATTCTCAGCTTAAAAAATTTTGTTGTTAGTTGGAAAAGTTCGCGAAAAAATTTGAAAATTAAGGATCAAAACTACATAAATCATAATGGTAAAAATTAAATAGCAAAGTTTGCTAATCCAAATTAGGAATTCATTAAACCCTTTAAAATGTTGTAACAAGGAATTCTTTTAGCAAAGAACTAGACAATAATAAAATGGTCAAATTAAAAAATTCGAAAGCACTTCAGCAGAATAGAATAAGGACTTTGGAGAATAAGGACTTTTAAGAATAAAAGACTTTTCCATAGACACTTTTCATCCTCCCATCATGAGAAAGAAAATGTGGCTCCGAAAGTGTTATTTTTTGGCCAAAATTTATGATTTATGAGCAATTGGCCACAACAAAGTCGGGGGACGGCGGCGAAATTATCCGCTCCGCCGAGTGACAAATGGGCCATCCAGGCGATTGTGTGTTGGTGTCGAAGGATTTTTGAGGGATTTTAGAGGATGGAGGGTTAAGCAAACAGGTGTGAGGGCAAAGAGCTCTCATTTGAAGAAGAGGATGAAGCATAAATCTGGGATAAAAATTAATAAAATAAAAATTACTACAAAAAGATTTTGACCTTTTTAATAAGAAAGCTTAGAAATAACTAAATCGAAAAGCAAATAAATTTAAAATCATGGATATTTAAAAAAGATGAATACTTAATGTACACCACCAATAAATTAGTGGATTATTGGGCAAGGTTAAGCAAACGATGTGAGGGCAAAGAGCTTGTTCCCGGTTCAGTTTTATTTCTTTATTTTGGAATGGAATTGATAAATAATAAATCCAGCTTGTGTTAAAAAATTCTTTACGGAATTTGAAGGGCTTTTGGGTCTGATTTGAAAGGTACTTATAACAATGTCAAATTGTGGAAGAAATTTGCAGATAGATTCCAGTGAAAATTAGAGAAAAAAATAGTATATTATAATAAGGACACAACATATGGGAATGACTTGCTAAAAAACAAATTAAACCAAGAGAAAGTTATGATTTAAATTAAATTAAATTATGTATTTATTGATACATTATAAAGATTGCACAAAATTGGATTTTATACATAATCAAATATACTTATGTATAATAATGCTCTTTCGAAAATTTAAAAATAATTATTTTTTATCACTATTCCTAGGTGTATAAATTAAATAATTTCGATTTTTGCATTAGGTTTTTTGGAATTTTAATACTTTTGTATTTTTAAAATTTTTATCCTAAGCTTTATATTTGTTAATAAAGGTTTAATTTTCAATTTTTTCAAATTTTTAAAAAATTCTTAAACATATTTATGTTTTCTGCCTTTTTAAAACTGCTTATTAAAAATTTAAGCAATTATTTTAAATTTTATTTTTTTAATTTTTACACTTTTTTCAACAAAAACCAACTCTTTGGTTGAAGTTGTTGTCCTGTTGTTGTCCTGGCACTTGCAACAAGTTGTGCATCCGAATTCGACTCATCAGATTCTGCCGGTTCATCATGGCACCACCGGCAAATGGCAACAGAATCGGTGGAACTGCAGAGGAGCTCAATTCTTGCGGCACATACATTTTTGGTCTAGTATGTAGTTGGGCTAAAAATTTGGGATTTTCAATAAAAAAAATTAAAATATCTATTGCCTATACTGGATTTTTTCTTATTGGTAGATATGTTTCACTGACAAATCAGATAATAAAAGGGAGAAAAAATTAATTAAATTGTTCCGTTTTTCATTTCCGCAAGAATTCAAAAAACATGAAAGAATAACTTTTTTACAGATGTCAAAAGAAAAAAACAAAAAATAATAAATTGATTCAAAAATTTGTTTTTTTTTAAAAAAGCGATTATACAAAAAACAATTTAGAAAAAACAAGCATAATTATTTCTCGAAATTTTTGCCTAGCATGTTAAAGAATTTTTGGAGAACATTGTGGGCACTAAAATGTTTTTTTAAGTCCAAACACGTTTATTTCACCAAAGTTTGTTTTATCATAATTTTCTTATTCTCAAAATAATAAAAATGAAAATTTTCTATTGTTTTTTTGTCGAAATTATTTTTATTTTTTCAATTATTTTTTATATCAGATCACTTAATCATTTTTAGACCTTTTAAATAGAAAAAAATTGACTGGAATTTAGAAAAAATGGTCTTTGAGGAGTTTTTCTGAATTTATTTATTTGTTAGGATGGTGGATTCCAAGGGCATCATTCACAGAGAAGTGCCATTGCAATAAAAATGCCGTAGGAAGCAATATGGCCACCGAGAGGAGCTTTTTGAAGAAGAGTAGCAGCGGCTTCTTCCCTATTCTGGCCCTCCGCCGATTATGAAGTGGTCCCATGGGAAAGGGTGAGAAAAGGGTCCTATTCTCGGACAAAAACTTATGGGTTACGCCGAAAAAAATAAAAATATAATGCTTTAACATAATATTAAGGCAGAATTGGATGGTTTACAGCATTTAAATTTTATAAAAAATAAAAACATATAATGAATAAGAGTTATTATTAAAATAAAGAGATCTGTTTAAAAATAAATGAATTTTTTCTTAGAAGCAATAAAAAGTTAGAGCAATTTTTACTTATTTTTTATTATGTATAACAAAGAAAAGTGAGCGAGACACTCAGAAATCAAATATTTCTTCCTCCAACATATTACTCCAATCCTTCTTTTTCTGTTCATCAACGATCGAAGATAACCTGAAGAAACATTTTTTTTTAAATTTTTTCGACAATTTACTCATAGAAAAATAACCTATAAAATTAATTTTTTCTTAAATAAATTTATTTTTTTTTATTAAAATATTTCGAATAAAACTACCGTGGCTCAATTTCTTCAGATTCCGATGGGCAATTCTCAATCTCCGGGAACCACCAGCAACATGTTTCTGCCGAATGTTCTTCGACACACTTTTGGAAAGGATCTTTTGGCCTAAAAAATATTGGAAAGATTATTATAATTAATTTTTTTAAATATTTTTAATTAATTGATATAGTATACTCAAGTAGAATATTTTTTAAATAAAATGCATATTAAATATTATTACCTGTTCTTTTCACTTCGTATTCTGTTGGGCAAAAATCCAGAAGCACTTACAAAAAGAAGAAATAAAATAATGGAAATAATTATGAGAATATTCATAGAATATTAGTGGCTAAATGAAGAAATTAAATTGTTATATTTATTTTTTATTTTATCCAACTAACGATAAAAGAGGAAAAGCTGGAATAAAATCACAAATAAAAAACTTAGATCGAAAATTTATTTCTTAAAAAAGGGGCTAGAAAAATGATTCAAAAATTATTATAACAAAAATTATATATTTTTTTCATTATTTTAAAAAATGATTATAAATTTTAATAAAAAAATTTTGAAAATCATATTCATTATCCTAATATTAATTTGGATCATATTTTCATTTGAAAATATTTGTCTCGAGACAAACTCACTTCTCTGATAAATACCGAATTTTGATAAGATTTTTAGTCTGGGTACATGAGTATAATAAAAGGACAAAAGGGAAAATTTTGCAAAATAGTGGTTTACAATTAAAATTTTATTATTGTTAGCATAAATAATATTATTGTAATTTAATAACTATTATAAATTTTGAACCAAAATTATGACTAAATTAATCGAGGGATATTGTACAAATTTTTCCATGAAAAATGTGGTAAATTGATAAGATTTTGTACATCAACTGATAAGAGTCAGCAGAGAATGGTGAAATGGGTTTGTAAGCAGTTTTTTGGAGAATATTTGTCTGATGATGCAAAATGATCGAATTATTATTAATTCAAACAATTTAGAGTCAAAATTGATTGCTAGTTCTATTGTACTATAGTATAATATTAATAGTAAATAAAATTGGAAAACGGATGATTAATTTATTTGATTTAAAGTACAGCTTTTATAGTTAACCTGCATTTTCATTTTTATTACTATAATTGAAATCTGAAAAATTAAATTTATAAAAATGTCAAAAAAATTTTTAGAAAAATAAAAATTCAGGACCATTCCATAAAATATTTAAAATTAATTTCATAATTTTTAAATAAAAAAGATCATATTAATAAATAAAATGAAATATAAGGTAAAAAATGGAGAAAATATACACCTATGATGATGTTGACTTATGACACACACAGCTAACTAATCCACTGGCAAAACCGGTAAACATAATAGCAAAACTTGCAAAAGCGAATGAATGGTGTAACCTTCGTGAACCAACTGGTTTTCGGACGAGGAAAAACAAAAAAATCTGAAAATAATTTTCTTCCATAGTACATATTTCAGACAAGGAAAAACAAATTTTTTTTGTGAAATAAATTAAATTAAATTAAAATTAAATTATAGAAGTCATAAATATCAATATATAGGAATTATTTTATTAGCATTTATTTAAAAATTTTAATCAATTTATTTATTTTTACTCCAATATATTCTGTTCATTTTTATTCTCTATTCGATTATAAATTTTTTAGCAACTTTTTCTTTTTTTAATTACTTATTTTAAAAAAATTACCTTTTTAAATTTCAATGACATTCAACAATAAATGCCTTGAAGAAAAATTAATGCGCTTTTTATTGGATCCATCTAGCTAATTATTAGATTCTAAAATAAATTTTTTTTTTAATTTTGGGAAAAATTATTATTGAGTATATCATTGAAAAAATTATACCAACACTCCCTAAAATTTTCTTCATAGTCATAAAATATATTTAAAAAATAGTAAAAAAAATGCAACCTTACATTGTCTTTATTCAATTTACCAATAAAAAATGATGAAATTGACAGTAAAATAATTTATAAAATTTCTATTGCATTTACGCGTAACCACCATCCGGCGCCACAACAATCGGCTGAGCTTGGTTCTTAGCAGAAGTATCTTCTTCATCTGCCGCAGGATTTGCGCCCTCTGCAATGCCCAATTTGTATTCCTATAAAAATTTAGAAAATTTTAAAATTTTAAAATTTTAAAAAATCATCCGTCTAAATTTCTGGTAGATTAACTAGATTTTTATTTTCATATATTACAGAGCATATTCCTTTTAGTTTGAGCTCATACATATTGATCTAAAAATTTGCAAGCAGCTAGGGTCTTAAAATATCAAGCATAAGCTAGGGACTTAATTGTCTGATTAATATGCTTATCTATCAATATTTTCAAATGTTCACAAATTGATAATTTTATTTTTGGTTGTTAATAATTTTTCATGGTATCTGTTTTGCAATTTGAATTTGAAGTTGAATAATTCAAACAGGAAAAAGATGACCCTTTTTGAGCAAAGTTTTAAACTCCTAATTCGAGAGGTGTAATTATTTGTTATAAACAAAAACAAGCAATTTAATTATTTTAATTAAAGTTGGTTCTTTTGTTTCGATTAATGAATTTTATTCAATATCTTAATTTATTGCGTTTATACCCAATATATTTACATATTTTACCTCCTGAGCTATGGCTTCCACCGTGGCATTGACTTTTGGCCACATGGTCGAATTTGCTTTCTTTCCAGCTTCCGATATTATATCCAACACTTGATATGCTTCTTGTTCAGACAATTTTTGTAAAAGAGATATAATCTAAAGTTGAAAATTTTAAATTTATATTAACTGATACATATTTTAGAAAATAAATTTGCAATTTTTGGGGTATGAATTATTCCCAAAGGGATTGCATGATTTTGAACCATTAAAGATTATTTATTAATTTTAAATAAATTTGGCTCTTTTAAAACCTTCCAGATGCAATCACCATTCTCCTTGACACATTGGCCATCTTTGCTAAGATGTTTCTGGATTTGTTTCGCAACACCCTTGATTTTGTTGGGTACTTTTTCTTAAAAAATATATATTTAATTAAATTAAATTATGTAAAAGACCTTCGATTGCTTTTTTGATTTCATCCATTTCGCATTCGTCTCGTTCTAAAAATAAGATTTATTTTTCATAATGAACTTCTTTAATTTAAGCTTGTTATTAAAAATTAATAAAAAGAATCATCTAGGTAAATTTCATAAAAGTTAAAATTTTTATAATTATATCCAATTGCATTTTATAAAAAAATATTTGAACTTTTGGAACAAATGCTGGAGTTTTATTCAATATTTTTAAAAAAATTATTAATATTTTTTGCAATTAAATATAACCGGATGAAAAATTCGTCATTTTTAATTAAAAAATATTTTTACAAACAATTTTATTCTTAAATAATTAATCTAGGTATTAAATTAAAACCATCTACCTTTAATAACTCGTTCCAAATCCTCATTGGCCCATAGAATAGTCGGTAACAAAGAAAAACTTATTAATAAAATTATAAAATTCCTCATTTTCCTAATTATAAATTTGAAAAACAATGAATATAAAGGGTGCAAACAATATTTTAAATATTTATTGCCTGGAAAATTAGAGATAATCCATCATCGAAAATATTTTAATTGGGAATTTAATCCGATTTATCGGATTTGGAAATTTTTAAATACTTTCCACTAATAAAATTCATAAATCAAATAAAAAATTTTTGAATTATTTTAAAGTTTTTACAAAATACATACATTTGTACGTTTGATGCCAATGGTTTTATAAAATGCTTTTCAAGGGTTATATACATACAACCCTGATATCAGTGATTTTTTAAATAAATTTTTAATATCATTCACCAAAAAATAATTAATGCCGGCTTAAACATTAATTTGATCAGTTAAGCATCAACTTAATACCAATTAGCGTCGGAAAAATTTTTCTGAAGGCTGAGTCGAAAAATTTAGATTTTACTAACTATTAAAATTATTAGCAAACATAAAATACATAACAATAAAGACATTAATGTGTTCAAAAATTAGATATTTTTAATTATAATTTGTGTTTATGTTTATTATTATTATTATTATAGTTTTTGGTGCTAGGTCGATGAAAAAAGTGCAAATGGGGTGTTGAAAAAAAAGTGCCAAATTATATAGTCTAACTAAAAACTTTTTTTATAAGGTTTTTTAACCAACTGTATAAAAAGTAAAGTCGTGCAGAATTTACGCTCTATCTCCTGGATTTTTATTTTTCGAATTTCGGCCAAAAAAGTTTGAAAATTTTCGAAAATAACAAAAAATAGAGTTTTTCACCCGTGCTGAGTCGTTTCAGCCAAAAGTGCCATAATGGGCGTTTCAGCCAAAAGTGCCAAAATGAAAAAGTAGTCCCTAAAATTTTTTTGTTAGACAAGTTAGATAAAAAGTATAAATAGCAAAGATGTTCAGAATTTTATGCTGATTCTGATGGTATAAAAATTATTTCGAATTTTCGGTCAAAATATCGAAATTTTTATAAAAAAACCTTAATTTTCAATAAAACTGAAAAATTTCGACATTTTGACCGGAAATTCGGAATAATTTTTATATCAACAGAATCAGCATAAAATTCTGAACAACTTTTCTTTTATACTTTTTTTAAATTTCGACATTTTGACCGGAAATTCAGCTTGTCTAACAAAAAAGTTTTTAGAGGACTACTTTTTCATTTTGGCACTTTTGGCTGAAACGCCCATTATGGCACTTTTGGCTGAAACGACATAGCACCTTTTTCACCAAAATTTCGAAATTTTTATTCGAATTTCGAAGAAATAAAAATATCTGAAGATTGAGCATAAAATTCTTTAAAACTTTGCTTTTTATTCATTTGGTTATAATTAATTTTAAACGATTTTTAATTTTTTACAAAAAAGTTTTTGGTTAGACAATATCATTTGGCACTTTTTTTTAACGATCTGCATCTTTTTTTCCTCATAAACCAGATATTTTCCTAATAAAATATTAGTTTTCATTTCATAAAACACCTTTATTAATTTACTTGGTTCCGATTTATTGGTCTATTAATTTAGAATATTTTCCCAATTTAATTTATAAAAAATCTATTGGGTCAATTTTCGTTTAAAATTAATTATATCATAGAGAAATTTTATAATTTCTAAATGGTAACCACGGAAACTTGAGGTACATACCCATACACCACATTCAGACTCTAAAATGAGAAATTTTTCCATTATTTCACCTAAAAGTATTTATTTAGTTATTAACATAATTAAGATATTAATAGTAATTATATTTATACTGCTATGAGTTCTATCGCCATGAATTTTTATTATTTTGATCTGATTTTTAGTGATTTTCAGAGTTTATTTATAAAAAATTTTTCAAGCATTTCTGGTGTCTAAAAATTCATATAAAAATCTCCATAATGAGTATTGAATTTCAATCACCATTCTTTTAATTAATAATTAAAAAAAGTTTATTATATCTTTATTTTTAAATAAAAGAAATATATAAAAATAGCATATAACTAAAGAATCATTCTAACAATTTATATTTTTCGCAAGAAGACTTTGGAAAATAATTCAGCATCATTTTTAATAAAAAATTTAATCGATTATTTAGGTATTATTAAAAAATTTTTCAAGGATCAATAAAAATGGAATTTCGTCTATTATTTCAACTTTTTCAGCACAATCTGATCTCATTACAATTCATAACGAATCACCGTTCTATTTGTTATCTGCTTTTATGAACGCTGTGTCAATATACCTAATAAGCTGATTGAAAAGGACTTAAATTGCACAATAGCAAAAAAATTCAAACTTCAACCGACGAAATTTTCATTTTTCATTTTCTTTAATGTTGAAATTAACAAATAAAAAATATTTTGCGTATACCTATATTAATATCAATCATTGTAAATTTTGTTTAATTATTTTCCTATAATAAATTTTGTCCCCTGAATCATTTTATTTTATCCACATTTTATAAATATTGAGATAATATTTAGACATTTTCAACAAATTTATCACCGAGCTGTTTTTATACCATTGAAATTTCCGAACAAGAAATGGGTTAATTTAGTACGGACTCAAACATCCATTATACTAATGAGAGTGTCAACATGGGTATATTGAATTTCCCAGTTCCCACCCCATTTTCATTATTTTCCGCCCGACACACGCAATAATAATAATCGATAGGACATTATTATAAAAGAATATGTTAGTGTTTAAAAGATTGCTAATTTATCAAATAAAAGATTATAATTTTTTTCTTATTTTCTATTCATTATACTTTTTTCTATGAATTAAAAAATTAAACACTTCAGCTTCATACATCTGCGTCTCATTCCAAAAATAAATTTGCCATACTATGGGCCTTTTATTGCATATTTTTGGATTAATGAATGTGTTATTGCTATGTTCAATATCAAATTTGTAATGATTTTGTATTACATGTATGTATTTCTTTATTAACTAATAAAATTGTTCAAATTCTATTTTTTTCTTCATTTATAAAAGTTT
>LDKF01004887.1:12954-28304 GCA_001026735.1 Rotylenchulus reniformis | reverse complement strand
GCCGTCCCCTCAGATAGCCTCCCTCCGGTGAGTTGACAAGTTTGTCGCGGGGCAAAAAACACTTGCGAAATGTGGCCAGCGCGAGTCCGGCGCCCGTTGATGCAATTGTGAAGGGGTCCAGTCCGCCGGTATGCTCAGCAATCATCCGCCGGAATCGGATGACACTTTCACGCAGTATGGCAACATCGTTAACACAATATACCGTTAGTTGTTCACGCAGTTGGAACTTTGCGGTTGTGGATTCCTGCTCATACCAACGCAGGAATGTTTCGCGCTTGTCCGGTTTCATGTGTTCCGGTTGATATGCATCGATTGGAGGCAATCCGTCGAGTCGTTGTTGAAGGTGTTCTAGTTTGATGTACATATAGGGGAAATATGGTTTGGCAGAAGCAACATTTGCGGGCAGGTCAAATGTTTTCGGCAACGCATCAAGGCCACAAAAGAAGAAATTCAGCGTGTCTTTGAACACAATATGGTTTTGGTGCTGACCCCGCAGTGTCATTGAATAAATTTTGAGTCCCGATGTGCACAAACGTCTCGGTGGTAAATTTCTTCGATGAAGTGCTTCCAAAATCAAATGCATGTCATATTTTCCCCCATTGTGGGACAGACAAAGTGTCAGAATTCTCCGCGGGCCGCCTTTGGTCAGATAATCAATGAATTGGTCCACAGGATTTGCCTCAGGATCGTCGAAACTGTGGAAGAACATCCGTCTTGGATTGTAGTGAATATTTTCAGGGGCTGGTGTCACATCACCAGTGGAATTCCGAAAAGGTGGGGAGCATAGACGGCGACCCGTTGGACCGGACGGGAATCCGCAAATACAGCCCGGTGCTCGCTGGCCAATTCCATCATGGATTGATATGCCCGCTTGAATGCACCGTTCGCAGATCACTTCCGCTACGATGAGGATCGGAACGTGTTTTTGAGCAATAACACCGCCTCTGAGATGCAGGGGAAGATCTTGCGTTGTTTCGGCATCGAAAAAACACAAACGCATGGGTTGTTGTTGTTGACCATCCTCGTCTTCATCATCACCATCATCTTCATCTTCTCGAGGGTTGGATTGTTGTCGTCGTCGTCGATTCTGGCGTCTTTGACGTCTCCTTTGAATATCTGTATCTTCCAATGGCTGGATGAAGCAGGGCTGGTCGGGTTCATGTGGTCCTTGGCAACGTGAACACGGTGCTCTTACAACGTTCCCATTATTACCAGCACCATTTTGAGCACATTGGTGTTGTTGTTGAAAATTGGAATATAGCACACATCCACATCTGGCACATATACGTCTCCATTGACAGATCGATTGATATGGACGATTTCCACGACCATCGGTTGACAAATCCGGTGCCTGATTTTGCAGATGGTATTCATAGCAATTCAGATTTGGGAACACGAAACGGCAACGGTCGCAGAAACGCTTGCTGTTGGTCCCGTCAGGCGTTTGCTGCTGGATTTGGCATGGAAATCCGACACCGAACCGTAAACAGAGGCGGCAATGAACCTTGCACTCAGAAGGGTGATATTGTCTTGTCACGCTCCTTTCGCAATCCATACAATAATTGTGCGCTCGAAACAGCTGCTGAATTCTGCCTATGTAATTGAAGTGTTGATTCTCGAGTAGCAGGCAAAGATTGAAAACACTCGGTGTTGATCCCTTGTATACGATGCGCCACTGTTTTTCTTTTTGAAAAATGCAAATACGGATTGCGCCAGGTCCATGGTGTTCATCAATCCAATATTGCAAACATTCAGCATCTTGCAAGGTGTAAAGATGTTTGTTTCGCGCAATGCCAGCCCTTCTTAACAGATTGGCTGCTTCCGGGCGATGTAGATGTTGTTGTCGAACAAACAATTTGAATCTGGCGGGTCCACCTCCACCGGGTGCGCGTAAACGCCAATCGTGCAATCCGATCACGACAGCTCTTGCCAAACACAACCGATCCCAGGGATTCTGTACACGAACCAAGGATTGGACCGGATGTGTCACAATATGCTCAGCATTCAGATCACAACCCCTTTAATAAATTCCTATAGTGATTTTCATAAAAGTTGCGAAACCTGCAGAATCGTCCTGTAGTGGATGCGTGCCCAATGGCCATACTGCGAGTACCTTTGTTATGGTGGTTCCAGCCTGTAAATCGATGCCAGCAGCGGACTGGTCGTTCAATCGTTGGATGAAATCGGCGATGGCGGCGGGATTGTTTTGTTCAGGAGGGCGAAGCGGTATCGTGAAAGGGTTTTCGAACGTTGGCGGATGAAGTTGGAGGCCGAGCAACAGTGGGCGCGGGCGTCCTTCCAAGACACGGGCAAATAGTTGGGTGACCAAGAGTAGAATTCTTCTGGGTTCCTGATGAGGAGATCCCAAGAAAATTCTAGGAATTGGGGAAAATTCGAGGACAAATTGGAAACAATCGATGAATACAAATTTCAAAGATAGTAAGCTTTCGCTTTTCAAAATCACGAATAAATTAAATTCGCGAAGGAGAATAATAAATATTTTATTCTCAGCGTCCGAAGACTGAAGAAAAAGTGCAAATGAAAATGTGAATGCAAAAAATGGGACAAAATGACTCAAATAGATAACAGATCGCCAAAAATAGGGAGGGAAAACACAAAATACAAAGGGGCCAATGGGTTCCCATTGTACTTCCCCCCCGGATGACAGCCGACGTCCCGTCGAGCGGCATTGAAAAATCGTCGTAGACGCCTCCCCCCGGTTTCGGCAGAAGACGTCCTCGTCGACCAAGATGGAGTAGAGGCGAGCGAACGGAGCGACATTCGGCTGCGGTCAGCTGGTTCGATGAGAGATGCGCACACGGGGAGGGGAGGAAACGAGGGAAAAATACGACCGGGTACCAGAAATCCCCGGAAGTGAGAACACAAATGAATTAATTTTTTTTTATCTCATCAAGTCAATAAATTATGAGATTTTCAAAGAATAATAACAACAAAAATTGGTCACATCTCTGGGAGAACGAACAATTTAATGAGGATAAGGTCCATACGAGGAGAAACCCGGGCCCAACTCAGAACCGGCCCCTTTTTGGCCCCATGAACGGTCGGTGGCCGCCAAAATTGCCGCGACCCACTGGACCTCCACGCCGTTTTTGGCCGTGGGAATGAGGCGGGACCCATTGCTGGCTATTGGATGATCCCGGAGCCACCTGAGGAGGCGGAAACGGGAAAGCCGACGGAATTTTCTTTGCCGGCATTGGTGGCTTGGGACCCACTTGCGGGACTTTCCCATTTGGCGAAGGTGGCACGGAATTTTCATTAGCCACTTCTTTTGGGTTGTCCGCCCTTTCATTCTCCTGGATTGGGGTTTTCATGTCAAAAACCGCATGGAGGAAATGAGCAACGGCGTTGGCGCCGATTCGTTTCAACTCCCCACCACGGGTGACACGATACCCATCGTAACCCGAACCAAAACGAAAGAGTTCCGGGTACGAACGCCAACCTTTGGTGAGGACCAATTCGATTTGTCCTACCAGGGGCACCATCTCCGTCAGCATCCGCAGATAGGCCTCATGTTTTTCGGCCAAATCATGGTTGTATGGCGGTGGAACCCACAAGACTTTGGCCTTAAACTGCTTGAGCTTTTCGACCATCGCCTCAACCGCTTTTTTCACGGCTTCCAAGCTTGTCCCGCTTGTCAAGTCCTCCTGGCCGAGGCAAATTATTACTTCCTCGGTCAGCGGATCGATCGCCGCGTTCGACAAAAGTTCCGCCAATTCGACTGAACTTTTGCGAAAAGTGAGAGTCCCGTTTAGCTTGGTCGAAAGCATTTTGGCGGAGGAATCACCCCAAATTTGGAATTTCCCGCGCAAAATGGTCGATAGAGCGAAAATTTCTGTTGCTCTGACCGATTCGAAGCTCTCCGCCAAGGCCATACCCAAGGGTTCCCAGAATTCTTGTGGGAAGATGGAGTGGGTGACCGGGAAAGAAAGTGGGCTCAGCTGGGTCGATCTCAGATTTTTGAACGACACCGAGCAGGAATTCACCCAGATTTTGACTGCGGGGAGGATGTTTTCCCCGGTTGGGATTGGAATTTTGCCCATTTTGATGAGGGCTTGGCTTTTGGACCCAAGTGTGTCATTGAAAGCCCAGTCCCGGAGTTTGCCCAATGGGATGGAGGGACCGATCAGGGACAGCATGATGACTTCCTCCAGGCTATTCAGTCCAAGGTCCGCCAACGGATCGCCCTTGCCCAGGTTCGGCAAAATTTGACCACTCGTCACCGGTGCGCATTTGGCGTGGGCTTCGTAGTGTGAGCAGCGCGCCCCGAGTCCAAGACCTGGCAACACTGCTGAAAAATTGAACCTTATTGAAATTGCATTAATTTTCACTTTTGCAATTCCCTTTCGCACTGGAAGTGGCCATTCCTCTTTCTGAATTTTTGCCCTTTTTTGTTTGGGTAGGAACGACTCATTGGGAATTCCCTTAGGGGCCGGACAAAGGTGTTCTATTGGAACTTTCGTCGGTTCATCTCCCAGCTGGTCAATCGGACAAACCCAAGCCGAGGTTTCCGACAGTTCTTCAATCTTATAAGGACCATAAAAGTTGAAATGCAATTTCTTATGTTCATTTGCAACTTTCGGCCGAAAAAACACCATTACCCTATCACCAACTTTGTACTTTCCGGGATTTACTTTGGCCTTCTTGTCATATTGACATTTTTGAATGCCCTGGGCCCTAATTATGTTCAGGGATGCATCCGAGATCAACATTTCGTAATTTTCTCGGAAAAACTGCAGATAAGTGTCCAAATCGACCGTGTACAAGGGATTAGGTCTGACCGGAGCATTCAATCTCGTTGGAAAACGGACTTCTCTCCCGAAGAACAGAGTGAACGGTGGGTATACCGTGCTCTCATTCGGGGTAACATTATACGAGAAAACGACATACGGAAGTCGAACATCCCATTCGTACGGCGACGTGACCGTTTTTCGGAGCATTTCGACTAACGATCGGTTCAACCTTTCGGCCATGCCGTTACAATTTGGATCGTAACCGCTGGTTGTAGACCGAGTTATCAACAACTTTTCCGTGATCTCAATAAGAATTTCGTTCACGAATTCGCCGCCGAGGTCCGAATGGATTTTCTCTGGGGCGCCGAATTCCAGCACCCAGTTTTCCACGAATTCCTGAGCTACTGTTTCGGCCTTTTTATCTCCGATGGCGCTCACCACGGCGAAGCGCGAGAAGTGATCGATCATGACCAGGGCATACTTTTTACCATTTCTGGATGGACCGAGCTTTAAAATATCCATGCACACCATTTCTGACGGCCTGGACGTGACGATTGGATTCAATCCAGGATGGTTTTTCCTGGGAATTCTCGTGCAAGCACAGACCTGACAGGATCTTGTCCACAATTCCAAATCACCAAACATGTTCGGCCAATAAAAACCCAAAGATTTCAGCCTCTTGTACACATATTTGCCACTCTGATGCGATCCGCAAGGGCCACAATGGTGTTCAAAGAACAATGTGTCCCGAAATTTCTTTGGGACGAAAAGTTCTAACTTCTGTTCTTTTCCGACATGGTAGAGGATTTTATCATCTACCGTGAAATTCTCCATCGCACTCAAGATTTTCCCTCTCTTCTCGGAGTTTTGGGGAAATTTTCTATTGATTAAGAACTCATAGACAAAGTCCAATTCGGAATTCTTTGTCTCATCAATCCATTCTTCTTCTGATACTTCCGCTGGTAATTTCCTTGACGCACCTGAACTCAATGCCGAAATCTTTGGGATTTCTTCAGAATTTTCGTCCAACGAAGGGGGAATCGCACGAGAAAGGGCGTCGGCGACTTGGTTGTCTTTTCCGGGCCGATAAATGACATCCAATTGGAAAGGAGCACCGAGTTCCATTATCCATCTGTCGACTCTCGGATTTCCCACCGATTTCTTGCTCCGAAACATTGCCGGTAGTGCCTGATGGTCAGTTAGCACAACCGTTGGAAGCCACGCAATGAACTGCTTGAATTTCTGGCATGCAAATTTAATTGCCAGACATTCCATGACCGTTGGACCATATCTACTTTCGGCAACAGAGCATCGCCGAGACGCATAATAAATCGGTCTCATTTTCCCAAGCGCATCCTTTTGACAGAGAACAGCGCCGACGCCTTCTTTGCTTGCGTCGCACATAATGTGAAACTTGTGCTCCGGACTAGTTTGTGCCAACTCAAAATCCGGATATTTCAAGACCACATCCTCAATAATCATGGACTTTATCCGCTGGAAGGCATCACGAGCCTGCTCATCCATCTTGACCACCTTTCCATTTGGATTTTTCTGGAGTAAGTCGGTCAGTGGACGGGCAATCTTCGCATAATCCTTGATGAATTTGCGATGCCAATTCGCCATTCCAAGGAATCTCTGTAATTCCTTGACCGTTGTTGGCTCGGGGAATTCCATGATCGGCCGGTACTTTTCCGGATCTTTCGCAAGTCCTTCTTTGGTCAGAATGTGTCCCAAATAAGGAGCAGAATCAAGTGCGAAGCCACATTTCTTAGCCTTCGCTTTGACCGCATATTCCCTCATTCTTTGAAATACCAATGAAAGATGGACAAGATGTTCTTCGAATGACCGAGATGCAATCAAAATATCATCAAGGTACACAAAGACGAAATCATTTATGAACTCTTTCAGAATTTTGTTCATAAATCGCTGGAAAGTACTGGGTGCATTCGACAAACCGAATGGGAGGACCACAAACTCATACAATCCTCCGGGCACAACGAATGCCGTTTTTGGGATATCGTCTGGCGAAACTTTTATTTGCCAGTATCCACAAAGTAAATCCAGGACCGAAAAGTATTTCCTCTTCCCCAAATACATCAACATTTCGTCGATATTTGGGAGTGGATACGAATCCTTTGTGGTGACAGCATTAAGCTGACGATAGTCCACACAAAATCTTAGACTACCATCCTTTTTGGTGGCAATAACGACCGGACTCGCCCATGGGGACGAAGAATGGCGGACAATCCCACGCTCCAAATAGTCTTCCAACATTTCTGTCACTTTCGCTCTGATCCCAAATGGAATTGGACGAGCTTTGGACTTGATCGGCGGAGAATTTCCTGTATCGATCGAATGCTCCACTACTTCCGTTTGAGTCAACTCCGACTCGTGGAGGGCGAAAACGTCTGCATATTCTACCCAAAGATCGATCATTCTTTGCTTTTCATCGACCGAAAGTGGACCTAACTTTTGACTCAGAACGGAAACCAATTGTTCATTCCGTTCAGTATCATTATTCTCTTTTAGTGCCCCGATTTGTGCTAACGAAAGTTCCTTAATCGATGGGTCACAAAATTGGGGGAGAATCCCTTTAGATGGTGTGAAAACCCTTGAAATTTCTTGGGCTTTCGCCACTCTTTGGCCAACTTCCAGTACGAGAGGTGCTGAGTCCCTATTATGAATTAGCACTCTGGTAACCCCACCTTTCGTAGCCACCACCGCGGTCTCCACCGAACCAGATGTGCCCTTGTCCACCACTTGGTTGGATGATTTGGCGTTGTCTGTGTTGGATTCGGCCGACATTTGCTGTTTGAAGGCCGCAAATTCGTTCTCAAAATCGTCGTTTTCCGGATTTTGAATAGTGCTCATTTTCTGATCTGCTTCAATCAAAAAATTTCCATTATGAGCGTCATCAATCAGGGAATTGACCAAACGGGACGGATATGGAGGGATAACATGGAAATCAGCGATCCGCACAATGTGTAATTTCGGAATCGCATGATTAAACCGTTGCGCCGGGGCGGGAAACGAAATGTTTTGTCCCGTTAATGAATTCCCCATAAAGAAGCCTAACTGGTTTAACGCACCGGTCCCCAAAACCATTTCATATCCGATTTCTTCACGAGTTACAATGAAAGAAATCACTCTTGAAACTCGTTCCCAAACAACTGGAATGTTAACACACCCGAGAATGGCCACCCTCGAACCGCTTAGAGAGGCCATTTCGAATGGTAACCGATCATCACCATCATTCAGACAGAAGCCCCATTCTTCCAAGTTCACATTTCCTTCCTGGACCGCTTCATAAAGGAAGTTCGGGTTAATGACATTCGCCTCAGCCCCAGAATCCAAAAGCGCCTGTGTGCCTTTTCCGAAAACTTGCACGAAAATTGTTTTGCAAGTGGAGAGCAATGGAGGGATATTCTTGCCAGAATTAGTCAGTTTGGCTTCTTGGCCTAAGGTCCGAAAGAATTTGACCGCCTCCGAAACATTGCTCGATCCCATACATCCCAATTGTATGGTATGTGCCGGATCATTTTCAGTCTCTTCTGTCTCACAGGCTATTAATGGAGCATCCTGGGCTTTTGGTTTTTGATTCCCGAAAGTCCGACCCTGATTTAAGGGTGTTTGATTACCCCCCGTCGTATGTTGGGGTGGATAAGTTCCGTAATTCTGCTGTGAACTTGGAGTTGGATTCGTATTTGAGTTCCAATTTTGGTTCTGAAACCCCGAATTCCAATTCTGATTTGAATTCTGGGAACCCGTATTATAGTTCTGGTTTGAGTTCTGAAATCCCTGATTCGAATTGGGATTCTGCCAGCATCTTTGAGAACTTCCCTGAAACTGTGAACTGGACTGAAAATTCTGATTTGGTCCATTCCCGTAATCATTCCAATTGTTTCGATTGGGGTCCGATCCATTCCAGTTGTTTCGGTTGAAATTCGGTCCATTCCGGGAACTGAACTGGTTTCGGGGACGTTGCGAATTTTGCGGTTGGGATTGCGGTTGATTATTCTGTGCTTCCCCTGAACCGGATTTGGACTTCGCTCCCAGTTGAGCCCGTATTTTACTGGGGTCAACTTTATCCAACCTATTCGCTAACATGATTAGCTCATCAAAGCTTTGAACTTCCTTTGAGCGCATTTGTAAAAATCGCGCTAAGTCCGGATCATTAATGTTGGACACGAAATACATTTGCATGAGTTTGTCCAACTGTTCCTCATCCAATCCAGGGTGAGCACAGACAACCAATCTTTGGATCTTTTCGCCAAATTTAACCACGTCTTCATCGGGTTTACGCGTGGAAAATTGTTGGAGTTCGATGAACGAAGTGGTTTCCTTCGTATCGGTTTCTCAATTTTTCAATCATTTCTACCCGGATGGTATTGTATGGGGCCTGGTCACCAAATTTCTTGATTGCAGCCGAAAAGGTGCGCTTAGCTTTATCCTTAGCTTTGGCACGCAACAAATTCACTTTTTTCGCGTCCTCCCAGCCTTCTGTTAGCAAATCCAATTGGCTAAAGAAGTCCAAAATCCGATCACGACCCTCAGTTCCGGATAAACTTTTCAAATTATTGGAAACATTGGCGTATCTGTCCGCTATTTGAATCTGGATCAGATCGGCCATTTTCTTTTCAAGATTGCTTTGACCGCCGGTTTGCGGATTTGCAATAACTTGGGGTTGTTGGACCGGATTTTGGAAATGAGCCACATATTGGGGCTGTTGTACCGGGTTTTGAATTTGGACCCCGTATTGTAAGGGAACGAAAGCATTGGGATTGTGTCCCACACCAAACGGAAAATATTGCACGTTTGGCTGGACCAGATTTGGGTTTCCGACATTGGGATTTTGAATGAAACCAGCATTTTGATTCAAATTCGGATTCGGTAGTTGACCCGGAATCTGCGGTAGTCCCAAATTTTGACCGGTATTTGCAGTTCCGTTACCATGACCCGAATCTATTTGGCTATGGTTCTGGACTGGAATCGAATAGGAAATATGTGGGGATTCCATTTGAGGAATAACCGGATACAGATTTTGTCTACCCCCATCTTGGTCCGAATCCTGATTGGGAGTAGAATGTCCCACAGGTTGGTTCTCTAAAAGATTTTGACCCGAATTTTGTACGGGGAAGGATCCGAAATTCGATGAATGTGAGGACGGGTCCTGATAGTTTACTGGGACCCGGGGCCTCAAATTGTACGGACCGTTTTGTCCTTGTCCTATTGGATTTGCATAACCGGCCGGGACAACCTGAATGTTCTGTGGCGGCTGCACAACCAAAGCATTGGGCTGAAATTGCTGCCCCATTGCTTGGTATTGTTGCTGAACCGCCGGTGGATAGAACAAATTTTGGAGCGGTGTCAGATTCGTCATTTTTTTAAAAAAATTGAATTTGGGGATCAGAAATTATCCAAAATTCAGAATCCGAAATTGACTTATTGATGAGACCTAAACTTCCAAAAGTTTAGGTTTTTTGAATTAGACCTAAACTTTTGTTCTGAAGAAAGTTCAGGTTTTTTGGAACTTTGTGCAATTCGACGAAATTGGAATTACGAATTGCAAAAAGAATGAAAATCAGCACGGATTCTTTTCTTTTTGAAAAAGTCCTTAACTTTTGCCTGTTGGGGTTTTTGAAAAAAATCCTAAACTTTTGTTCTCAAAAAGTTTAGGTTTTTCGCACCGAAAGATCTGAGTATGAGCGTATTTTGCAATTCGACGTAATTAGATTACAAATCGCAAAAATAATTCGATTTCTGTTCACTTGCAAAAAACCTTAACTTTTGTTCGGAATTTGCTGTTGAAAAAAAATCCTAAACTTTTAATCAGAGGAAAAGTTTAGGTTTTTTGTCCTAAATTTTACTTCACTTTTCAGCAATTGTGAATATTGGATTGAAATATCTCAGAAACTGGAATTTTTAGGCAATTCGACGTAATTTGTTTACGAATTGCAAAATTCCTTGAAATCCAATCGATTTTTAGGCTCACCCTCCCCGGCGCAAATCTCGTTTCCGGGAGTGCCAAGTAGAATTCTTCTGGGTTCCTGATGAGGAGATCCCAAGAAAATTCTAGGAATTGGGGAAAATTCGAGGACAAATTGGAAACAATCGATGAATACAAATTTCAAAGATAGTAAGCTTTCGCTTTTCAAAATCACGAATAAATTAAATTCGCGAAGGAGAATAATAAATATTTTATTCTCAGCGTCCGAAGACTGAAGAAAAAGTGCAAATGAAAATGTGAATGCAAAAAATGGGACAAAATGACTCAAATAGATAACAGATCGCCAAAAATAGGGAGGGAAAACACAAAATACAAAGGGGCCAATGGGTTCCCATTGTACTCAAGCGCTNTTACCATAATCCTTCAAAAAGGGTTTTTTGACTCAAGGAATAGGAATTTAATGTCCATTTTGTAAAATAATTGCATTTTTGTACATTTTTCATCAATTCCTTTTCAAAAATCCACGTTTTCGGTGAACAATGGCCACCATTTTTTCGTGGTACGCGAGAGGGACCCGAACCGTCCCCAAGAAACGGATGGGGGTCTGTGGAAATTTCTGAAAAAAACAGAATAGGCCTGTAAATTTTTTTGAAATAACCAGAAAAGGCCTATAAAAATTTCTGAAAAACCCAGAAAAGGCCTGTAAAAATTTCTGAAAAAATTATAATAGGCTTGTAAAATTTTTTGAAAAGCCTGAAAAACCAGTGAAAAATTTCTAAAAAATCAAAAAAGGCTTGTAAAAATTTCTAAAAAACCAAAATTATTAAGACATATTTAGAAAATTTTTTACGCTGATTAAATCGGAAAAATCTTTTTTGCTTTTTACTTAAGTAACTTGTTTTTGGCCACCAAATTTTTGGAAAAGCAATTTCCGTAAATTCATCTAAGAACGACTGACTATCTGAGGCAATTTTTATCGTTGAATCCGATTCTGACGTCCATTTTGAGCTAAGAATCAACTGACATCATTTTTGACACTGACGTCATATTTTATCAAAAAAGTGACGTCAGATGACGTTACGTTAAGATGGGCATCAGAATCGGATTCGGCGTCAAAAATTGCTCCAGTGTATTCGTTTTTAGAGGAATTTATGGAAATTGCGGCTTCGCATCTTTCATCGCTCAAAAAATATTCAATTTTTTTGCATTGTAAAGATTGGGTCAATTCGTATTTTTTNTTTTTTGTAAACCTGGATTTTTTTGAATTTTTGAAAATTTTTTTTGAAATTTTTTGAAAATTTGGTCTTTTGAATGCAAAACTTAGGTTTTTTGGATTTATTTGATTTTGGCCCTTTGGTTATTATTTTATTTGATTTTGGCAAATAAAATTTTGATTGATTTATTTGATTTTGGCAATTTTTGCTCAATCAGAAAAACAAAAATCAGAATATGTTGCGCTATCTGAAAACGTAAATCAGAATATGTTGCGCTATCTGAAAACGTAAATCAGAATATTTTGCACAATAAGTAGAACGGAATCAGAAGAGTTTAACAAATCAGAAAGATTAAAATCAGAACATTTTGTACAATAATAAAAACGAAAATCAGGATATTTTGTACAATAAGAAAAAAGTAAATCAGATATAATGAATTAAAAATTTTCGATGACAAAATCAGAAAACAGAAAAGTTAGGATCTTTAACAAAATCAAAATTTCTGAAAATAATCCCTAGCAAATTTTTACAAAATCAGAACAGACAACAGAATAATCAGTACTTTTTTGCAAAAGCAAAACAGTTTACAAATTCAAAACAGAAAAATCAGTATCTTTAACAAAAACAGATCAGAAAAAATCGGAACATTTTAGAAAAAAATAAAAATCAGAAATGAAAAATCAGAACGGGAAATCTCACCCGATTTTGGGGCAGCAAATTTTTTTTAAAATTATTTAAATTGAAAATTTTTAAACATTTTTTTTCAATTTTTATGTTTTCTAGTATGCTGAAAAAATCAGAACTCGGATTTCCAAAATTTTCATCTTTTGTTTTAATTAATGTGAAGAAGGACTTCAGAATCAAAAATTACCTAGTAAATCCGCAAAAAATAAAAAATATGAAGTATGATGATTTAGTAAAAATTTTGACGTTAGCGTCAAAATGAGACGTCATTTGACGCATTTGGTGAAAAAGGTCAACAGAACCGGATTCAGTGTCAAAAATTCCCCCAGAAAAAGACCGCAACAAAATGAAAAATGTGAAGTATGCTGATTTTGTAAAAATATGACGTCAACGTCAGAAACCGAAAACGTGGATTTTTGAAAAGGAATTGATGAAAAATGTACAAAAATGCAATTATTTTACAAAATGGACATTAAATTTGAAGGATTATGGTAAAGAACGGTTCAGACTTTCCCACCGGAGGGCCCCAGGAAGTTTGCAACAAAATGAAAAATATGAAGTATGATGATTTGGTAAAAAATTTAACGTCAACGTCAAAAAATGGCGTCACATGACGCATTAGGTGAAAAAGGACGACAGAATCGGATTCAGCGGCAAAATTTACCACAAGAAGTCCGCAAAAATGAAAAATATGAAGTATGATGATTTGGTAAAAAAATTAACGTCAACGTCAAAAAATGGCGTCAGATGACGCAATGCGTTAAAATGGACGTCATATTCGGATTCAGCACCCCAGAAAACACATAAGAAGATTTTTTTCTTAAGAATAACTCGAATTTGAAAATTTATTCGATTTTTTTACCCCAATATTGGTAGAGACTTTTGGAAGGGGTCTCTTAAGCCATACCCATATAGAGGGTATTTCGCACCTGCGAATCAGCGAAAAATGACGACCCGCGCGCAGCAAAAATTAATTAACAATTTTAGATGATGAGAAATTTATGGAAAGAAAAAGAAAAGGATCATCTAGACATTCTGACGAATCTAATAAACCAAAAATCATAAGGATTTGTTAGGAAATCAGGGTAGTCTGTGAATTGGACAAAATGGAAATTCAGTCCAAAATTTGAATGTTTAGGTTTTGTTTCATGTCAAACTACACTGATTTCTTAACNGTATATTGATTTGGTAAAAAATTTGACGTCAACGTCAAAAAATGGCGTCAGATGACGCAATGCGTTAAAATGGACGTCATATTCGGATTCAGCACCCCAGAAAACACCCAAGAAGATTTTTTTCTTAAGAATAACTCGAATTTGAAAATTTATTCGATTTTTTTACCCCAATATTGGTAGAGACTTTTGGAAGGGGTCTCTTAAGCCATACCCATATAGAGGGTATTTCGCACCTGCGAATCAGCGAAAAATGACGACCCGCGCGCAGCAAAAATTAATTAACAATTTTAGATGATGAGAAATTTATGGAAAGAAAAAGAAAAGGATCATCTAGACATTCTGACGAATCTAATAAACTAAAAATCATAAGGATCTGTTAAGAAATCAGGGTAGTTTGTGAATTGGACAAAATGGAAATTCACTCCAAAATTTGAATGTTTAGGTTTTGTTTCATGTCAAACTACACTGATTTCTTAACCGATCTCTATGATTTTTAGTTTAATAGATTCGTAAGAATGTCTAGATGATTCTATGCTATTTCTTTTCATAAATTTCCCATCATACAAAATTGTCAAATAATTTTTGATGCACGTGGGTCGCGATTTTTCGCCAATTCGCAGAAGGGAAAGGGCCCTCCGGTGGGAAAGTCTGAACCGCTCTTTACCATAATCCTTCAAAAAGGGTTTTNATTGGTAGAGACTTTTGGAAGGGGTCTCTTAAGCCATACCCATATAGAGGGTATTTCGCACCTGCGAATCAGCGAAAAATGACGACCCGCGCGCAGCAAAAATTAATTAACAATTTTAGATGATGAGAAATTTATGGAAAGAAAAAGAAAAGGATCATCTAGACATTCTGACGAATCTAATAAACCAAAAATCATAAGGATTTGTTAGGAAATCAGGGTAGTCTGTGAATTGGACAAAATGGAAATTCAGTCCAAAATTTGAATGTTTAGGTTTTGTTTCATGTCAAACTACACTGATTTCTTAACAGATCCTTATGATTTTTAGTTTATTAGATTCGTCAGAATGTCTAGATGATTCTATGCTATTTCATTTCATAAATTCCCATCATACAAAATTGTCAATTAATTTTTGTTGCACGTGGGTCGCGATTTTTCGCCAATTCGCAGAAGGGAAAGGGCCCTCCGGTGGGAAAGTCTGAACCGCTCTTTACCATAATCCTTCAAAAAGGGTTTTTTGACTCAATGAATAGGAATTTAATGTCCATTTTGTAAAATAATTGCATTTTTGTACATTTTTCATCAATTCCTTTTCAAAAATCCACGTTTTCGGTGAACAATGGCCACCATTTTTTCGTGGTACGCGAGAGGGACCCGAACCGTCCCCAAGAAACGGATGGGGGTCTGTGGAAATTTCTGAAAAAAACAGAATAGGCCTGTAAATTTTTTTGAAATAACCAGAAAAGGCCTATAAAAATTTCTGAAAAACCCAGAAAAGGCCTGTAAAAATTTCTGAAAAAATTATAATAGGCTTGTAAAATTTTTTGAAAAGCCTGAAAAACCAGTGAAAAATTTCTAAAAAATCAAAAAAGGCTTGTAAAAATTTCTAAAAAA
>LDKF01004887.1:2143-12854 GCA_001026735.1 Rotylenchulus reniformis | reverse complement strand
ACGAAAGACAACTTTACTTTATGTAGTATATAAAAAGTAAATCAGATATAATGAATTAAAAATTTTCGATGACAAAATCGCTTTCGGGCGGTAAAAATCGAAATATATTAAAGAAATTATTTTCAAAAGATGGGGATCAGAGTCCATCATCAATCATGTGACCAAAATGTGTGTGGACAATTACATTGGTTGAGTATCGTAATCATATAGTTTAGAAAAACTGGGTGAAACAAGAATGGTCTTACATGGCCAAAACCTATCAAAGCAACATACATTCGATCGTTTTGTTTTTTTAGATCCGTTTTGTTTTTAAATTATCGAAAAACATGTTTAATAACTACAAAAATTAATGTATCTTCCCACAGCATGAAGGAATCTGTGCTAAAAGTCGTTTCCCATATAAAATATCAGCTAGTATCAAAAAGATTATTTTCATTATATTATAAGAAAAAAGTATAATACCAATAAAAAAATAAAGATTTATTAGTTTGACTTTATAGGTCCACCATAGAATATGTATTATAGCTAACGTCCCAAAAAAAGAGAATGCGTTAATATTCTAAATCCACTAAAGTTGCGTTAGAAATTTAGATCAACATCAAAACTCTGTTTTTGGTGGTTTTTGAACAAAAAAAAATGGAAAAATCGACTCTACAAGCGTATAAAATTCCACAAGTATAACTTGTTTATTGTCATTTTAAATTAATTTCAAAAAAAGTTTACACATATTCCGTGATGGGAGCAGTGTTGTTAAAATCAGAAATTTTTGCTCCGACTCCGGCTCCGACTCCGATTTGACTCCGGCTCCAAAAATCAGAATTTTTAATGCATCCAAAAATTTCGAAAAAAAATTAAAACATTTTTCACATAAAATTCTACAAAATTTGCAATTTTCACAAAAAAAATTTTACAAAAAGTCAAAGAATTTTCACAAATTTTTTCTAAAATTTTCAAAAATCTTCAAAAACTCAGAAAATTTTTTCTAAAATTTTCAAAAAATCAAAAAAATTTCAAAAATCCACTAAAAATTTTCAAAGTCAAAATTTTCGTAAAAAAATTAACGCTTTTCACAGACCAAGGCTTTATTAGCAAAAACAAAATTATCCGATGGTTTGTCATTTTCACCTTTCGGTATTTCGTATTTCTAGGGCGTTTTGTAGTTTATAGACTGCTCTCTGCTCTCCCTCCGTGTATGCGGGAGAGAAAAAAAACATAGAGGAAGAGAAATAGTGTGCATTTTTTGCACTTTTCCGCCCAAAAATACATTTTCTCCCCCTTTTTTCCTCAAAAATTTACCTGCTCCACCATAACTTTCCCGGAGTCGGAGCTTTTCCAAAAAAAATTTCGCTCCGACTCCGACTCCGGGCTCCGGCCTTTCCTACGATTTGGCTCCGGCTCCGACTCCGACTCCGGAGTCGGAGCCGGAGCGGAGTCGGAGCTTTTAACAACACTGTTTATATGTCCACTATAGAATATGCGTCCTATCACATAACTAGGGAGCGACATTTTAGGGAATTTCACTAAGCCAAAATAGGGACCTATTAGGGAGCAAAAAAGGGCCCAAATAGGGAGAAAATAGGGAGGAAAGTAGTGAAAATAGGCAAAAATAAGCAAAATTTTTTTTCAAAATATGATCAAAAAATTCAAAAATTTTGTTTAAAAAGGCATATTAAGCCTTTTTAAAACCAATTTAACCATATCTTGAGATGTTTTCATTATAAAAATTGAAGATTCACAATAAATTTAAAAAAAAAAATTCGAAATTTTTTCAAAAAAAAATGCGAAAAAAATTTGAGTAAAAAACTAAAAATTATCCCAAAATTGGGGGAAAAACTAAAAATTTTCCAAAAATTTTTCAGAAAAAAACTAAAAATTTAATCTAAAATTTTCGGGTTTTATTGCATTTTTGTGAAGAATTTCTTAATAAATGGGCAAAATAGGGAAAAAAGGGAGAAAAGTCGCGAAATAGGGAAAAATCCAGCCAGGGTTAAGAAATAGGGAAAATAGGGAAAAAAAAGTTCGTCGAAATACATTTAAAAATGTCTAAAAACGCGTTTTTGAGCATTTCCCTACAATTCCTTGCTTTTAAAAAAATAGGGATTTCCCTAAAATGTCGCTCCCTACACATAACATATGTTCCATCTCCCATCCAGTGTTGTTAAAAGCTCCGACTCCGGAGCCCGGAGTCGGAGTCGGAGCAAAATTTTTTTTGGAAAAGCTCCGACTCCGGGAAAGTTATGGTGGAGCAGGTAAATTTTTGAGGAAAAAAGGGGGAGAAAATGTATTTTTGGGCGGAAAAGTGCAAAAAATGCACACTATTTCTCTTCCTCTATGTTTTTTTTCTCTCCCGCATACACGGAGGGAGAGCAGAGAGCAGTCTATAAACTACAAAACGCCCTAGAAATACGAAATACCGAAAGGTGAAAATGACAAACCATCGGATAATTTTGTTTTTGCTAATAAAGCCTTGGTCTGTGAAAAGTGTTAATTTTTTTACGAAAATTTTGACTTTAAAAAATTTTTGAAAATTTTTAGCGCATTTTTGAAAATTTTTTGATTTTTTGAAAACTTTAGAAAATTTTTTTCTGAATTTTTGAAAATTTTTGACTTTTTGATAATTTTAGAAAATTAATGAAAATTCGTTGAATTTTTGTAAAAAATTTTCTGCGAAAATTTTGTAGAATTTGGTGAAAAATGTTTTAAATTTTTTTCGAAATTTTTGGATGCATTAAAAATTTTAAAATTTTTTGGAGCCGGAGTCAAATCGGAGTCAGAGCCGGAGTCGGAGCAAAAATTTTTTCGGAGCCGGAGTCCGGAGTCGGAGTCGGAGCAAAATTTTCTGATTTTAACAACACTGCATATAAAGTTAAACTAATAAGCCTCATCATATAATGGAAAAATCTTTTTGATATTATTATTAAAACGCCCTTTGATACTTTTATGGGAAACAAAACTTAGCACAGAAAATTTTGGATAATAATTATTTTTTATTCACTGTTAAGAGGGTATTATTAATAAAAATCACAAAAAATCGTTCAATATATGAAATGAAGAAATTTTTAAACATTTACACACTCCTTTTTAAGGGAAATCGAATATTTTTTGTAAGGGTAACAGGGTAACATTTAAGACAAAGATGTTTCTGTCAAGATTCAAAAAATTGTTATTTTGTCCTTTTTTAGCTAAAATGCAAAATATCAATCTTTTGGTATTTTCTAGTTTGATTGGTTTTATATTGTATAATCAGGAAAGGAAAAATCAAAAAAAAAATTTCTTAAGAAAATAAAAATAAATTATCATTTAAACATTTTTGATAATAGGATCAAGTTTGGAAAAACATCAAGAAGGTCTGAAAACTGCCATACTGCCATCAATTTACACAGAAATTTCTGGGCCATACTATAAGATGATAAAGTTGAGCAGAAGTTATAGCATCAAAAGTTTTAAAATTCTAAAAATTATTCTATTGTTTTGTTTTTTTTATTCTACTCTTGTTTAATTGCTTAATTATATAATTCTCGACTAATTTATTTGATTAATGCATAAATGATCAATTTTATTCATCTCTTTATGTGCGTATCAAAATCAAATGTTTTGATCACTTTTCGCCTAGTGCCAGCGCCATTTAGGAGCACTTAGGATCCTTCGGGCATTTCTTACAGCAATAGGTCGCACTGTTGTAATTTTCAAGGCAGTTCATGTAGCAGGTGTGTTCTCTAAAAATAACAATAGACCATTTAAAAGTTATACAGTAGATCTGAGAAAATATTACAAAAAATTGATTGGGCAATACATGTGATCACCATATCGGATCCAAACCGCCGAACTTTTTCCAAAAAAATTTCCTGGAATCGCTGCTGGGACAGCTGGCACTCCATATAATGGTTTTCTTTAAAAATTTCTTTAAAGCCAACCAATTTTCGTGAGGAAAAAGATAATTTCAGAATTTTCTCCAGCGCCCCTCTCAGGGCCGCCGGTACCCTACAAAGTGGATAAAAGATTTTTTGGATACTTACGACGAATTTGAGGGAATAAAGAAGTCAATAAGGTGAAATCACACATAATTATTGCCCTTTATGCATTTTTTCTGAACATTTTCGATAACATTTCTGATTTGTGAGTTATATTCGTTCTCTGTCCCTTAGTTCCCTTACTGTTTTCTTACTTTTTGTTTGCCACTATAGCGCAGACATGGCCCACCACTGATGCATGGCACTGGAGCACAATTTGACGTTTCTTTCGAGGCAGACCCGTCCTTCCCCATAGATTGGGCCTTCTGCGCATTTGCGGCAACCCTTCCCTGCCAAGCAGGTCCGAGTCAGTGTTCCTTCGGCGCAGATAGGGCCACCAATTTCGGAGATGACCCGACCTCGTTCGCAGCTCAATTCACCATCGTCGTTTACATCGCAGATCTTGCCATACCCTGCATCGGCACAGATTCGATGAGTCTTCTCCTTCTTAAAAAAGACACTTTGAAAAAGAAGATAATTTCATACCACTATGGAATTCAGCGCCACTGCAGACTTCGAGGCGACTGTGTGCCACTTACAGACAGTTCCATTAAATCTAGACGTTAGCTTGCAATCCGGTTCTCGAGAACTGTGAATGTCGCAGACGAATTTGCCTTTGATTTTGTTATAAATCGGGCCTTCGGCACATACTTGGCAATCCTTCTCCCCTGAGCAGGTTCGGGTAAATTTTCCTTCAGCGCAGACCAAGCCATTTTTGTTCTCAGCGATTATCTCATCTGGGACGAATTCGTCTGCGTCTCTCCAGAAGTCACAGATATTCGGAATTCCTTTGCAAAGAAAATTCTTTGGTATCGCAGATTTGGCGCAGATCCGGCGAGTCTTCTTCTAAAAAGAACATTTCGCTGAACAGGGATGTGTGAATGCCAAAAGAGCTGCAAATATTTGCTTTTTTTGGCCCGTCTTTGTTTAGAAAAAAACTTTAACGAAAAACAATGTTCGTGTTATAACTCGGTTCAAACCAAACAGAAAAAAAGAATTTAGTGTGAGATAACCCTAATTATTAGCTATAAAATGAGCCTAAGCTCATCCCCTAAGCAGATCCAAATTTGCCGATTCTAAAAAATCATGGACAAAATAGTCATTCATGCGAGCATTTTTTGGAAATTGGCATTTTTCAAACTTAAATGTACATAAAATGATCTTGCTCATATATTTAAATTGATCTTCAGAATACATTCATATTCTCTTTTTTTGAGAAAAGGCCTATACTCCTTAAAATTCAACAGGAAAATTTAGAGCAAAACGGGGCTGATACATTAAAAAAAATGCCATATTAATCGTTAAAAATCGCCACTTTGGAAAATCTGGCCTAAAACTTTTTTGGAAGCTAGCTAGGCCAAAAATATAGAAAAAAAATTCTGGAGTATTCAGTATTTACTGTGATTATTTTGTATATTTAAAAAAAGAACCTTTCGGAAAAAGAAAAGAATTTCATAACACTATGACTATCGGCGTCACTATGGCTATCGGCGTCACTATGGCAATCGGCGTAACATTCGATTCTTCTAGAAAGAAATTAATTTAAGTGTTTGTGAATGATTATATTAAAATCAGCATCAAAATATGGGGAGAATAAATATTCCTAAACCAAATTTCGTAGACGGGTTTAAATGATTTTGGTCTGGCAAGCTTCGACCCAGCACCGTTTTATACTCATTGCCAAAAAAACATAAAGTTTTTTAAATTAAAGTTTGAATTTTTTTTGTGCTAGTTTTCTTTTTCACTTCAGAAATATTCTTACACTATACTATATTAATTGCCAGTTTTTGGCAATGAATATAGGATTAAGCGCAAAAAATAACAATACTAATAAAAACCAGTCGATTAAATTAATTAGAAAAAAATTACATAAATAAAAAATAATTAAATTTATATATATCAAATAAAATCCTCGATCTGTTTAATAGTAAGCATATCAACGTAAAAGTCATGATAGACGTTCTAATCGATATTGATCATTTGTGGTTTCCAAATTGTTAGACACCTACATACCCATAGCATTTCCTAGTTTGATCTCGATTGATTTGGCATTGTGCTTTGTCGAATTGTTGGTCTATATAAACAAAATAAAATATAAATAAATGAATAAAATTATGTTTTATACCTTGTTCGCTTGATGAATGTGGGAAGGAAGATGGAATTGGAAGAATCCGTTGGAAAGAGGAAGATGGATTAGGGAGAGGAAGAGAAGGAAGGGAACATACATTGGAGATATTTTTCTAAAAATTTTAAATTTAATTTTTGTAAAAAAACTAAGACAACGCAATTGGCCAAAGGATGGGTGGGTCACTCATTTGGCTAAAAAAAAGTAAAAAAAATGAATAAAAAAATCCGTTTTGGCTTGTTTAAAGGCGGCAACAGGATCGGTGTGAATCACGATGGGAATAAATTAAGCATACCGTATTCCCGTATTCTCTCTAATATAAGGCCTAAGCCTTATATTTTTCAACCTCGGTCGAAGGGGGGCCTTATAATAGAGGAGGGAGGCCTTATATTGGAGGGAGGGCCTTATATTTTTCAACCTTCGTCGGAGAGGAAGGGGCTTAAATATTGTTCTCCAGATTTTGCCAAGAATCATTTTTCTGAGGATTTTTTTTTATTTTTTCGTAAATTGGACAAACTACCTATCTTTAATGAAAACTTATTTATTTTTCAATGTAATATCCTTAGATATCAGTTATAGTGTTTCAGATTTCATTTCTAGCAATATTAATTACTTAGCTGTTCTTCTTTTTTATTCTTTAAAACACAATATTAAACTTATTATAAGGTCACTATGGAGGCCTTATAATAAAAAGGGGCCTTATATTAGAGGGGGTCCTAATAATAGAGGGAGGCCTTATATTAGAGAGAATACGGTATTTTGCGGTGATCAGGCAGAACCCTTCCCTTCCTCGTGACAGAATTGAGCATAATGCGTGTGGGCACGGGATCATTTTAAAATCAGAATAAATTAAAGAAAGTTTTATTTCAAAAGGTGGGGATCAGAGTCCATCATCATCTGGTGGCCAGAATGTGTGTGGGCTGAGCACGGGATCGCTTTTGGAAGGATAAAATTGGAATAAATTAATGCAATTTTTCTAAAGATGGGGATGATCAGAGCCATCACATGCCAAAATGTGTGTGGTCCCAAGATATCGTTTGAGGAGTGCAACGCTATTTTTTTAATAAAATGTGAATAGAAAAGAGAATAAAATGGCAAAATGGTAAAAAAACGAAATTTCCATGATATTCCAGAGTTTATATCGTAAATTTGTGAAACTAACGACATTTAGATTAAAATAAGGTTTCAATTAGTTAAAGTTATAATAAATTAGTCACCTATTTAAAAATGGTAAAAGCGATCTAAAAAATGCGAAAAAATTACTCTAAAATCTAAATCAATCTACTAACATGGAAATCATTTTTTCCGTGGCCCATTTGTGGTGATTCATCATTGAATCATCCACTAACATGGAAATCAGTTTTTCCGAGGCCCATTTGTAGTGATTCATCATTGAACAGTCATGGAAGTATTTTATATAAAAGAATTTATGAAAGAAAGTGATATTTCGTACAATAACATTTCGTATATTGACGCTTCGTAGATCGTCGTTTCGATCAGTGTTGGGAAAAGCTCCGGCTCCGGAGCTGGAGCCGGAGCTAAAATTTCTGAAAGGCCGGAGCCGGAGGCGGAGCGGAGCCCGGAGCCGGAGCTTTTTCCTTACGGAGCCGGAGCCGAAATTTTTGAGACCCGGAGCCCGGAGCCGGAGCCGAAAATTTTGAAGGTCGGAGTCGGAGCCCGGAGCCGGAGCCGAAAATTTTGAAGGTCGGAGCCGGAGCCGGAGCCGAAAATTCTAAGGACCCGGAGCCCGGAGCCGGAGCCGAAAATTTTGAAGGTCGGAGCCGGAGCCCGGAGCCGGAGCCGAAAATTTTGAAGGTCGGAGCTGGAGCCGGAGCCAAAAATTCTCATTTTCCTAATACTGGTTTCGATTCGTATAATGACAGTTCACAACATTTAAAAAATCAAATGTTTATAATTGTAAAATGTAAAAGAGAAATATAAAATTCTTCAAGGATATATTAAAAATATAAAAACGTCATATTCCCCAGAGGTATCTCCTCAATTTTTATGGTTTGCATCGTAGGTAAGCATAACTTTTGGAGCATCGGACAGCTTTAGATTACCTTCCACCTGAATAAAGAAAATTAGAAGGTCCTCAGAAGAATTATCAAACAATTTTATACAGCAATTTTCGTAAATATAATACGTGCTGACGCATTATATCAAAAATGTAAATAGTCGCGTTATATAAAAAATGGCGAATCCACTAGAGACGATCGAGAGTCTCGTTCTCAGGTGTCGAGTCGAGACTTTTCTCGCTTCTTTTGGGTCTCGGTTCGAATTTTGAGTCTGGAAAACGAGACCTTTTACATTTGATATTTTGACATTTTTTGGAGAAAATAAATCATGAAATTTTTATTTTTTTTTCTTTTATAAATTTAAAAACCTATTATAGATATTGTCAATTTTCCTTTAAAAGGGTTAAATTCTCGAAATTTATCCGGCGGCATCTGTCGGGCCCGCCGGCAACTCATAATCATAAAGGTATGATCAATTTTTCAAACAAATATCCTTTAAAACTGACCCAATCTTCAAAAGAATCGAGCCTTAGAGTTTGGCTTCTCAATAAATTTTTTTTATTTTTTCTTATTTTGCGGGAAGTTATTTTATTTTTAATCCATTTTCCATAAAATATTTTCTCAAAAACATTATTTTCGGAAGAAAGTATTTCTTTCGAGTCTCGGGAAAATTTGGATCTCGAGCATCACTAAAATCAGCCCAAAAATACAAATTGTGGCGTGGTATCAAAAAGGCAAATTCACACAAATGGCAATAAAAACAGTTAATATGACAAAGCATTTTTTAGATGGGATGGAATAAAGATAATTCCATAAAGTTGTTTCTAAANGGCCCATCCAACGGGGTTTCCAGCGGAACTTTTCCCATTTCGGTACAATCATCGCCTCGCTGAAAAATTAAAATAAATAACGTTTACTTTATGAGATTTGCATTTATTTACATATTGCTGAAACAATTCCAAGTGATCTTTGCTAAATTTCATAAGTAGCACAGTTTTTCCAACTGGAAAAATGAATATGAATTATGATTTTAAATACAATAAAATAAAATTAAATTAAATGCTTATCGATGAAGCTGATCATTTGAATATCAATCAACCTACCTTTGGCCAAGTTTTTCTCTTTCAACCATTTATGCACCGTTGCAGGAACTGAAATTAAATTTTATTTTATTCAATATTACTCTTCATTTTTGATTCATTCTAAAGTTTTAAAAGAAAATTCTATTTTGAAAAATTGGAAAAATTTTCAACAGAACCTAAAATCAGAAAAAAGACTGAAAATAGAAAAAGGATTTATCGAAGTAGATGGCATTTTTCAGATTATGGGAACCAATTTAAAAATTTTTCAAAGAAGTCATCGTTCTTTTTTTTTTTGAAAAAAACCTAAAAAAAATTCCCAAAAGATATATAATGAAAATTATATAAAAAAAGAAGTTAAAAGATTGAAAACAGAGTTTGTTTTTAGAATTATAAGCCACCACCTGTGTTGTAGGTTTCCAGAGCCTGATATAGCAAGCTGACATTGATCGACGTCGAATTGGCTCCCCATCCGATCACGGTCCCTTTGACATGTATGGAATCGCCCGCGCGTACCAAAGCTTGGTAAGGCACTGACATAACGTAGGGCAATGTCAAATTGCCAAATTTGGCCTCATCATCGTCGTCGTCGTCGCCTTCGTCATATTTGAATTTGGACGGGTGTACCAATCGCTTATGCGCACGGCGATGTATGATAGGGCCAATGTCCGGACGAGCAAAGAAGGTGGTGGCATTGTGCTTGATCGGATAGCTGATCAGCACCTGAACTCGAAAATGGGGAGCAACGATTAGATCGGTGCATAAAAAGTGCGCGTTTTTGTATTCACGCGAATATAACTCAGCAAATAATGAAGCTTACAATCTACAAATTTCTGAAATGATACTCATATATCTTCTCTAAATTTTTGCTTTTTACAGAATTTTTCATCCCTGACAAAATTTTTGAGAAAAAAATTCCCACAAGTGTCAAGGGCAAAAATGGCCAATCCGGTTTTTAGGTTTAAAACAGATTTTTGGAGGGAAATAGGTCTGTTTATACCAAGGTCACATGCTATATCTAATACAAAAAACCGTTCTCTCTAGTATCAGCAAGTTATGGTCAAGTTAATCACAACGTGTGATTGTGATTGTCTTGCCATAGATTTTTTCATATGGAGCGATCCGAATGGACAAAAAACCTCTAAAAAATTGTTTTTTTATAAGCTCATTTTGTAGATAATTTTTAAGTTTATCGTTTACAAGAATAATTTTTTTAATAAGCTGAGTTATCACTTGAATATGGAAACATAATCCATAATATAAAATTAGCAAAAAAAAAAATGCATAAAATTTGCATGAAAACAAGCATAAAATTGTTTGAAAATTTAGAAAATGTTTACTTAAATACCTAAAAAAAGTTCATAAGAAAAAACATAATCGGATGCCCAAAAAATAAATACCGTACCCTGACATAATCGGATACCCACCAAATAAATACCGTACCCTGACATAATCGGATGCCCACCAAATAAATACCGT
>LDKF01004886.1:0-14304 GCA_001026735.1 Rotylenchulus reniformis | reverse complement strand
TGGGTGGAGGAGGAAAAGCAAAACCACAAATTGGCCCGAGTCCGACCGTGATGAAAAGAGTTCCATGAGAAAAAGGGGAAAATTAATTCAAAAATTATTAAAATATTTTATATTTCGACAGTTTTGTGACAGCGAAACTTGTTAGTGATGTTAATAAAAACGCATTGTGGGATTGTTAAATGAATTAATTTAATCTATGGGCCTTCTTTTTTAGTTTGGTTTATTTTTTCGAATTGACTTTTTCAATTAATATAGTAAGGTGCTTATGCAGTTTAGGTATATCAGTTATGAGAATCGAATTATGAAAAATTTGCTCAAAAAATCCTGCTAAGAATAGTTTTTGATACCGAATACTAGTCAGATCATACCCAAAATGGATTTGGTTGGAAAATGTTGTTCGATTTTTTCGACTTTCGCTCTAAAATATTTGCATTTAAAAAAACTAAACATACCATCTTGTTGAGCACCCACAAAAACGTCTATAATTAATTTGGTTATATTTTCTTGGAAAAGTTGATGCTTCCTCACAACGGATGCAAATTACATAAATACCATCATATGGTGATGTTCCCCAAAATTCCAAAGTGGGTGATCATGAAATCATGAAGCTTATTATAAGCCGGTTAGGCCAAAAACATAAAAGACAAATGTCTGAATTTTATTCTCTATTCTCTGGAACAAAATTTTTCCGGATTTAATTGAAAATTTTCGAAAAAAATCCAAAATTTTCTCGCAAAATAGAAATTCTTTAAACTTTTATACTTTTATACTTTGATAAAATAAATTTCATCTTGTTGCACTAAAAACAAGATAAAAAAATTATTTGGGAATTTGAGAGAGGATTTAAGATTCCGCACCAATTTCATCATTATTTATGACGTATAATCTTGGCTTCAAAAAACCCCGAATAAATTCCAGAGTTTTGTTTGCCATTTCTTGGCCATCTCAGCACCATTTTTTGCAAATTTCTACTCGAGGAATTTGCTCTTCATTTTTTGAAAGGGATTTACATTGGGCTCTCGACTCTCGATAATCCGATCAATTTTTAAAGAATTAATGAACTTTGGGTAAGGAATAAATATATTAAAGAATCCTTAATCTTTTTATTTATTTGCTTACTCATTTGTGTCAGTCATAAAGTTAAATGCAAAGTTAGGTCCAACTTTCCAATAGTTATCAAATATTATTACCAACATTTTCTTGAGTCATCCTCTAAAATGAAGGTTCAGACATTTTTTATTTTTAACCATTTTTATTACAAAAAATATTTTATAATCCCTCAACTGCTGGAATGTAGTCCATTACATCCAATTACAACTCACCAAATTAGTTTATTTTCTGTACATTTCATTAAGCCTCAAAACTTTTTAAGAAAAAAAATTCTGAAGGGTCTTGTAGAAGTTCAATGATATTCGACATAAATATTTTGTTTGAAAATTACAAATATTTTAGAGTTCTCAATAGTGGGTCGGGGTCGGTTCGGCGGCGCCGAACCGTATCGATCCGTCAATAGTTGCCATCCTCAATTCAACAGCTCGAATTTCAAAATTCTCTTCTTTCCAAAAGTTCAAAAAATGGATAAATGATATCAGTTTTTGGCCTGAATATTTTCTAATTTTCATGAAAATTTGTATTTGCAACAAAAAAAGAAAATCCCCGAAAATGAAAGATTTCATAATGAGCTAAATGGATAAATATTTTGGGTAAAAATAATCTTTATTGAAGTTCCTAATTTTTCTAGCGATTACAATACAGGGTGCGCAAAAAGTTCTTGAACTTTTTTGCAATGGCAAATTTTTTGCAGAACTATATTTTAACAACTGTTTTTTCAACCAAAAATTAATCATTAGGATGTAAATTAAATAAAAAATACAAAAAGAGAGGAATATCGACCATCTCCCTAGCGCATGGGATAAGAACAACAAATGTACCCTGTGAAAAAGCTGTTTCCTGGGATTTGAAGCAACAATATGTGGGCTACCAACTTTTCAAANTTGAAGTTCCTAATTTTTCTAGCGATTACAATACAGGGTGCGCAAAAAGTTCTTGAACTTTTTTGCAATGGCAAATTTTTTGCAGAACTATATTTTAACAACTGTTTTTTCAACCAAAAATTAATCATTAGGATGTAAATTAAATAAAAAATACAAAAAGAGAGGAATATCGACCATCTCCCTAGCGCATGGGATAAGAACAACAAATGTACCCTGTGAAAAAGCTGTTTCCTGGGATTTGAAGCAACAATATGTGGGCTACCAACTTTTCAAATCTCAATCCAAAAAAATATCGCCCTAATCATTATTGAAGCAGAGACTCTCACGCATAAAATTCACAGTAATATATTCATTGAAAGTTGAGTTGGAACGGGTAAGGGCCGCAATCACTGAAGAAGGGTGCGCGACCAAGCGTTTCATGACCAAAAACCATTTGTAATTTTTCGAATTTCCAAATTTGGTCTGTAAAAATGATCGCAAATTTAATAATAAAGCTAAAATACTTTAAAAATCATTTAAAATCAAAAAGTAAGCCCAAAAAAGTAGTTACATCATCTAAAACGTACAAAACGAAATTTTGTTTTTTTGGTTAATTTGGACAAATCGAATTTTGGTCCCGAAATAGTTGGCCCAAAAACTTTTCCGTAACATTTCGAGAAATTTTCTTTCTTTGAAAATTATTATCACAAAATGTATTATTTATAATATCAACAAAAAAGAAGGGGCTTAAAATTCGATAAAACCAAAAAATAGACAAATTAAGTGAAAAATAGGCCCGACCAAAACGAATCCGACCCGGGTATGTTCGATCCCCATCTATTTCGAAAAATGGAATCAAATTTGGACTTTTGTTATGATTTTCAGTTAGTTTACATCCTAAGGATTGTATATGATCAAAAAAATCATTTGTTGAATTATATCTTTGCAAAAATTTTGGCATTATAATAAGTTCAAGAACTTTTTGCGCACCCTGTATTTTCATACAGCTTTATCTCATTGTTTCAATTTGTCATTATGTAGAAATTTCACCCTTCTTTTAATCTCACCGCAGATAATAATGGTTTTATTTGCGATAAAAAAATAATGTTTCTCATTACCTCGTCCATTATCACCATTTGGCCATATTTTGCAATTTTCAATTTTATGTGTGACTCATAAAATGTGTCCTCGGCCGATTTATTGGCCATAAAATTGACTCCGATGTTTTATGCACTAATATTTTGATTTTACAGCCCATAATCAAACCCATTTACCATTACCCTAGGTGGCGCCAATTTGGGTCCATTTTGGGCCCAATTTTTGCCCTGATAAGGACACCTTCCGAAACGAACTCGGGATCGGTCATGACCCGTGATCCCTGATCACATCACAAATCATTTGTGGGCAAAACATGAAAAAAAATATTTTTTTGCTATTTTATTTATGGGATATTGTAGAAAGTATCTATGTACATCGCATTATTGTGAAGGATAAAGACGAAAAAAATTTACTTTTTATTTGTACCAATTAAAAGTAGGCAAGTCACCAAAAGAGTTTTTTTTAATTTTCTTTAAGAATAAGAAATAAATAATATCAATTTTCGTTAAAATTTTTTTCCAAACTTTTTATTAAAAAGGTCACAATCTCTTCTGTAAGTAGAATTTATTTATTATAATTAATTTAATTGAGTATTCTATTCTTTATTCATTTCAATAATATAAACATTTTTATCACTTATATGAAGGGATTTTTAATTTTAAGCAGTTTTAACACTTTTAATACATTATTAAATATTTTTTAATATTGCTTTTATGTTAATAAATTTTTATGATATAAACTTTTATTTCCCCCCCCCCAAAATATAAGCACTTTGAGGTTCAAAAAATGGATAATATCGAATTTCAATCCTTTTTATTTGGATTTTTTTGGAAATTTTTGATTCTCAACAACCTTTAATTTTCATTTTTATGATTGACGGAATTCAATTCGGAGCCCATTGTATAGCGATTTTAACTATTATTTGTTTTAGGAAAACGTTTTGTGGCCAAGTGAGGGTTTCCTAAGAGAAGCGACCTTTTCTATAGCAAAAAATTAATCAATTGCGATTCAAAAAATGATTAATTATATATATTTTATTGTCTCAAAAGGTAATTATTAATCGACTATTTTCAATAAATTCATATTATTTTTTGAAAAATATTTACATGTGATTTTCATGATAAAAACTAAAAAAACAAAAATGATTAAAAAATAAGGCCAAATTAATGTTTTCCATGAAAGATTAATTTTGGGCGAAAAAATTTTTAAATAAATTTTTTATATATTTTAAGAGACTATTATCATACAAAAAATTAAGACATTTTTAGCAAAAATATGAGCTATGATTAGAATTGAAAATCCGTAAAAAATTTTCATAGGAGTAGAGCTAATGGTATGTGGTAAGGTGAATGTCCTTTCCCGAAAATTAATCTTTATGCCCTTTAAATGTTATTTATATTATTAGTTAAAATCTTTTAAAATATTTTTTACAAAATTTTTACAAAAAATCGAACATTGGTTTTATTTAGTTGAAAAATTATTTTCTTTGGAAATATTTATTCCTTTTTTTCTTACATAAATTTGGCTCTTTAGCATGAATAAAAATTTGCAAATATTATTTTTGCTTTTATTTTTCATTTTTGTTCCTTCAACCCAATTCCCGACACCGGCTGGAAGCATTAGTGCCGAGGAGGACGATGATAGTGGTGACCAATCCAGGGAAGACGACCATAATGGCACCTCGTCAAGACGGCACTTTCAGGTGAAAAAACGCCAAAAATAAATTTAAAATTAAATTTTAATATTTTCCAATCTATTAGTCGTCAAATTAAATAAAAAATAAAAAAAATAATTAAATAAATTCATTACATTTTTAAGCTCATCATTTTTGATTGGGAAGAAGTGGAAGCAGCATACACCATCGCTGCATGGCTCATGTTGGCTGGCGTAGCAAAAATTCGTAAAATTTATAAATTAAAAATTTATTATTTATTTTTTTATTTATAACTGGGGAGATAAAAATGTTTTTATTTAGGCAATTTAACATGCTGCCTTAAATGCAAATTTTCACCATCATTTCTATCTATTGCACTAAAAGCAGGGCTCTCAACTCCAAAGACCACTAAATAAGGACACCAGGGTCAAAATCTAAGATTTTAGGATCAAAAATAAGGACACTATTGAAAACACATATTTTTCACCTGTAGCAAATAAAAAAAATCAATTTTTATTCAAATCAATGATATTTTTCAATAGAAAGAATTTTTTCAACAGTTTTCGAACACCATGAAGTTTCTTTTGTATCTCCACGCAACTGAACTGCTTGACTGTCGGGAGAAAAATAAAATATAAAGAGGGGTGCCGGCGGTCCCGATAGGGGCCGCTGGAGAAAATTTTGAAAATTAGACCCTTTTTCCTAGGGAAAATTTGCCAATTTTTTGAGATTTTTTGAAGAAAAATCATTATAAAGATAGGTGCCGGCGGTCCCGCCGCCGGAGAAAATTTTGAAAAATAGATCTTTTTCTTAATAAAATTGGTCGTTTTTTGAATAAAATCTTCCAAAAATCCAAAAATAAGGACANGGTAAATAAAAATTTATGTCCCAAAATATTTTCTAAATTTATTTAGGCTTTTTCATGCCCAATCGACAATTGTTCGAAAACTTTGATTCCGTGTTATTGTTCGCATTTGTCGGCACCATCTGGAACACAATGGCAATCGGTAAAAATTAAAAAAATAAAATAAAACAAATTCTTCTTTATAAAGTGATACAAAGATCAGTGACCATAAAAAAAGGCAGTGACCATACCAATGTTATTTTCTTTATAATTTTATTTTATTTTATAGGATATTTTATTTAATTTTGTATTCAAAATAAAATTCGTTTTTACTTTGGCCAGAGGTAGTTGGCAAAATAAAGATGGTTTGAATAAAAAATTATGCTAATTAAAGGGTTAGCTTCCTCAAAATTAGTCTTTTTGTTTTTTTAACCATTGGATTACTTTTCTAGGCCATATATTTTTTTAAATTTTACAGGCTCAATTATATTAAAATGATTCTAGGGCATTAAAAATGCCATTGGACAATCAAATCTAAAATTTTTTAAAAGTTTATAATAAACGACAAATATATATGGTATGCAAACTTTATGTTCTACCTTTTGGCCATAATTTCAAAAAAGAAAATCGAGAAAAAATATATAATTTTTTCCGGCTTCTCCCTGGACTGGATGGCAAAAGCGGGCCTGTTCTCGGTGCCCTTTAGCACAATTCAAATTTTGCTGTTCGCCTCCCTGATCAGCTCGGTTGATCCGGTGGCGGTGATCTGCATCTTTGAGGAAATCCATGTGAACGAATTTCTGTTCATCAATGTGTTCGGCGAAGCGTTGTTCAACGACGGGGCTGCTGTGGTCAGTTTCTAACAAATCTGAATTTTAGGGACCAAAAATTTAAAAAAAAAGTGGCACTTCATGCCAGTCTCGGCCACCATATTTTTTGTCGAAAAAATAAAAAAAAATACTATTTTTTATTAAAGTTATATGAATAGGAAATTGATGACTTTTTTAAGAAGATTTTTTAATTTTTATTACATAGTAAATTAATATTTAATATAGGTAGGTAGCTTGCATTTAGTCAAAACCCCTTAAAAATTGTGCAAAGAAATTAAATAAAAATTCATCAAAAACTGCCTATCCACTTCCGAAAAAAAAGTGAAGAAAAATTTTTAACAAGATTTATGGGAAAAACCAATCGAGTTAGGCAATTAAATTAAAAGAGAAAAACTGAAATTTGCAAAAAAAATTTCCCTTATAAATAATTATTGTTCCTGTTTTAAAAACTGGTGGTTTTTTATATATCTATGTAAAAATTCAAAAATGAGAAATGAATAATTTTTTTTGCTAGGTACTCTACCAAATGTTCCGCAAATTTGACATCATCGGCGCCCAAAATTTGGACGCCATGGACTTCATCGAAGGACTGTTGTCCTTTTTCATCATTGCGCTCGGTGGCGTGCTAGTCGGATTGTTTTTCGCCATGATTGCTTGCATCGCTACAAAGTCAGGAAATTTAAAATAAGGAAAAATTTAAGTGCGCAAGACCAATTTTTCCTCAAAAATTTAAGGTGTAAAAAAATTCAAAATTTTAAATGCATTGTTAAAAATTTTAATTTGAATTACTATTTTTTCGAATTCCTAAATAATCTAAAATTTTTCTGAGGAATTTTTAAAAATTTTTTTTTAAAAATATGAAAATCGTGTTTTTGAAGAAATTTCAAAAAAATATGAAAATCGTGTTTTTGAAGAAATTTCAAAATTTTTACGGGAAACAAAAAAAAAACAAAGCCAAATCTATCATATTTTCTGCATTTTTTTTTTGAAATATGAACTAGAAGGGTTTTAAGAAAAAAAAATTTATGTTTTATATATCTGTAATGACCCCTACAAATTTTGGATAAGAGAATTTTTACAATTCGTTTAATTCCCATAATAGCCCTAAATGCGCCCAGTTTTTTTATGTCATCGTCCAGTCCTCAAAAATGAATGATAATTTATTTTCAGGTGCTCTAGCCAAGTTCGCATCCTTGCACCAATGTTTGTGTTTGTTGTGCCTTACATGTCCTATTTGACCGCCGAAATGTTTGGAATCTCATCAATATTGGCGTATGAAATTTTTAAAGAAAATAAAAAATTTTAGTAATGAATTGCAATTTAAAAAAAATCATGATTTAAGTTCCCAAAAAATTTCATTGCTATATTTTCAACCATTTATGAGAATTATTTTATCAAACTATTTAATTTTTCCTTTTAAACATTATTATAATGAAATGCTTTCACCCAAATACTCAAATAAGTAAATGCCCATTGTATACGAAATCTGAATTTTCTGAGATTCGATTAATGAATACTTTATTTGGTTAAAAAAAGTAAAAATACAATTGGGACGAAAATTAAGTAGGCAATCAATCATATTTTCAAATTAACCTATGCAATCTTACAATTTATTCCCTTAAGTTAAAATCTAGTCTTTTATTCAAATTTCCAGAAACTGTATAAAGAATCTAATTTTTCGGATTCTCCGAAGATTAGATTCGACTCCTGGAATAAGCCACAAGAAAAATTTCGATTCGAGATTTGAATTATCGACCATTTAGAATATAATTGAAAAAAATATTATTAAAATTTTTTGTAGAATAATCGCCAGTGCAATTGCGATGAAACATTATGTGAAGGGCAATCTGAGCCATGATGCCTATAATTCCGCCAAATATTTCACCAAAATGTTGGCACAATGTGCCGAAACTGTCATTTTCCTGTTTTTGGGAGTTTCTACGGTGTCCCGAAGCCACAAGTGGGATTGGTGCTTCGTGGCCAGCACTATCGCATTTTGTTTATTGTTCAGGATAATTGGTAATAAATGAGTAAAAATATATTATTGGTAAAATGAGGAAAAAATGCAAAAAAAAAGTCAGCCTAGTTAAACTTCTTAAAAATACTTAGGAAGTAAAGGGTGACTACATGCCATAATAAAGAAGTACTTTTTGTATTTATTTTCTAAATTTTATTACGGGTTTTTTGGATTTTGTCCTAGTGTAATTTTCGTTCTTGGAGAGATTTTGTATATAGGTGCTGCTCATTTTAGAGTTCTGATGGATGTTGAGGAATAATAAAGAAGTACTCTTTTTTATTTATTTTTCTTTTTTCTTTTTTCATTTTCCATTTTTTATTTTGTTTTTCGCTTGAAAATTTAATTTTTTAAATTTCGATATTCAAAATTTCAAGACAATAAAAGAAATAAAAGCTCTTGTTTAGAATATTGAAATGGTTCTGAGGGGATATCCAAGATGTAGATACGAAGATAACGTCATTTTTTGAGTACTAAGTCATATGATATTGCTTATTATTTTGTCAGTCTTTATATTAAATATTTTTATTCATAATTATTAATTATTATTATTATTTATTATTTTGGCGCGGTGTCTTTGTTTTATATCTTTTCATTTTTTGCAAAATTTATTATATTCATAATGGTTTATTATATTGCTTTATTATCTCTTTTTATTTTATCAATATTTATTATACTCATATGTTTTATTATTGGATATCAATGGAAATTTAAAATCAATGTAAGATATAAAAATAAGCAAAAAAATCATTATGGAACCTCCCCAAAATCTTCATATTATTTAGTTATTTATTTTTATTTTGTCAGCATCTCATATTGTTAAGTATTTAACAATATGATTTCAGGTGTTGTTGTCCAATGTGCCGTGCTTAACCGATTCAGGAAGAAGAAATTTTCCCTAACCGACCAATTTGTATTGTCTTATGGAGGTCTTCGGGGTGCAATTGCATTTGGCCTTGTCATATCTTTGCATCAGTCGAATCATTTTCCGGTAAAAATTTACTTAAAATAAATAATAAATTAATTCGCATTCACCTTTTAATAGAACTGTTGGCCCTTTTAAATATTCGCTTTTTGGGTCTATTACTCAGTTAAAATTTTTGAACCGTAATCTGTGTTTATACAATAGTTTTTTAAGACGATAAACTCGATGGCATACCTAATTTTTAAAAATTCCAACCTTCGAACAATCTAACAAATATTTTCCCACCAAAATCAGCCTCTATCGGTAATTTTTATGCGGAATTCGAATCTGACATCAATTTTGCTATATTATGGAGTTTAAATTAATTTAAAAGTCAACAATTAATAATAAAATTAATTATATGTTCTCCAGAATCCCCAACAAATAAACATAGAATTAAAAAAAAATTTCAATTACATAAATTTGAGGTCAGATGTGGATTTAGCATCAAAACATGCCCATAGAAGCTGATTTAATGATTTGAAATATTTGTTCAACTTTTTAACTTTATTCTAGAAATTTTTGAATCTCAAAAATAACTTTACGTTAAAATTTTTCCGGAAACTTTATACAAAACTCGGACAACAAAGTTTACAAATACCGATAAAGTACTTTTCAACAATAAATATTCACAAAATTTTAATGGATATACCCTTTCCTATTCCATTTTCGAATTTCTATTTTATTTCTTCCAAAATCCATTTTCGAATTTCTTGACGATCCCTGATCCAAATTGTAGATCAAAACAAATTTTTCGCTAATATTGCGAGGGCAAGTCATTGAAACAATACTTATTTTAAAAAATGTTTCAATTTGATTTTCCGATCGATAAAATTTAGTCAGCATTATACCAAAGAAATTGGAACTATTGTATATAGTGCCTGGGTCAGGCCTTTTTCGGGTGACCCCCGATAGTGCTGTCGTTTTCGATTTTTTGGCGGAATTTCGAAAAAAAAAATCTACACAAGTACGCTATTTATATTTATGGTCTAGCAAGCTTAAAAATGTTTTTGGCCACATTAGCCCCTTTTTAATGACCCAGCACAACCGTTCCCGGATTCGAATTTTTTGTTCAAGTTTCCAAAAATATCGGTCAATAAACTAAGAAATTAGTAATTTAATTTTATCCTTTTTTAGCTATGATTTTTTATTTTTTGTAACATTTAAAATTAAAATATAGGCCCGCCAAATGTTCGTCAGCACCACTTTGGCCGTCATTTTCTTCACCGTTTTCGTCCAGGGCATCTCCATTCGGCCCTTATTAAACTGGCTGAAAGTGGAAAAGTTGGCAACCCTGGACCTCGAAGGCACCATGGGCGGCAAAATTTTTGAGAGGGTATTTTTCAAATTTTTTAAAAATAGTTTAAATTTTTAATTTTGATGAATCCATAAAATTTATTTTATTTTTTTACTTTTAGTACAACGATTATACAATGAGCGGATTGGAGGCAATTCTGGGCCATAAAGGCAGCAACACATTCCGTGATGCGTAAGTTAAATTTTCATTATTTTCTGATTAATTATAAAAATTTTTCTCCCGTACTAACAAATAAAGGATTAATAAAGAAAAAGATTTTACCGCCTTTTAATAAAAAATGAAATTAATAATTAATTTTTTTTTAAATGATATTCAATATCCGTCCCTACTTCTGGGTGTTAATTTTAAAAAATCCATTAAAAATACATTGAAAACATTTTTCAGTTTCGAGCGGTTCAACGCCAATGTACTGAAGCCATGGTTGATGCGCGGCGAAAAACGCAAAAAATTTGACGCATCCGCCATAGTGAGAGCTTATCATAAGATCACGCTGCAGGAGGCACTGCAAATCGCGCAGAGCGGCAACAAAATAACCAAGTCAGAGAATTTGGTCAAAAAAAATTATAGTAAACTATTATTGAAGAGACTATTGATATTTCACCCAAAATTAGGACAAATTATAATTTCCGTGCCCTTAAATAGGTATTCTAAAGCTCATAACATTTTATCTAATGTGAGTTTCGCCCGAGATCACGTCAAAAAATATTTGTACAAAAATTCTCTTCAAAACAAGAAGAGAGTGTTCATGGAAAAAGTATAGCCAAATAGGTAAAAATATTAGAATCAAATGAAATCGATACCGATTTGGCACTAAACCACCCATCTCACGGCACCGGCTTGTTTTTTGAGCAGTTATAAAATATTTTTTTGTAGTATTTTTAAATAAATAAACAAATTTTTATAATTAAAATTTTTTTCCCATTTAAGAAAAGCGGCCAAATTTGAACGCTTGAGAAGTGTGACAACAAGTTTGCCTCAGATAACACTCTTGCGAAGTGTCAGCAAAGTTGGGGATAAAAAGAACCAGATGCTAGACATAGATCAGGTTGACTTTCTTTTATTTTTTTAGTCAATCTAAGAATTTAGCCTAAAAATTTCTTAATTTCTTATTGTCGATTAAATATTTGGACTAAATAATGTAAGGAAATAAAAATATAACATTATATTTCATTTTTTAAAATGACATCCGTTAGTTTTAATGGATTTGCGGTAGGAAATTCATAGGGGTTGTCCCTCAAAAAATTTGAAATCTCAGCATAAATTCGATTTGGTTTTGCCCTGCTTTGAATTTTTATCTGATTTTTTTGGGAAATTCGACATTTTTGATTTTTAAGAAATTTTTTAATTTAATTTTTTCTGCGAGGATATTTGTCTTTAATCTAATTCTCTAATATGAATTTTATAAATTTTGAAGTTTCTTTCAAACCGCGAGAATGTTGAGCTGTTGTATGTGATGTTTTCGCGCATGTTGGACCGCAAAATTGACGAAATGAAAGCTGTTCGAAGGGTGTCAGATCTCGAAGATGACATCAAAGATGACTATATGGGCATCATCGGGAGAAACCAAACGGTGAATTATTAATTAAATTTTTAATGTTTTTATTTAACTTTTAAAACTAGAGGATAATGTAAAAGCAATATTATTGAATATACTTAATTTGAAATTTTTAATTTTAAAATAGAAATTATAGACTGATATGTTTAGTGAATTTTTAATTAGTGAGATTTCCAAATTTTTATTAATTGAATTGAATATTTTTTGCTTTAAAATTTTTTAACTTAAAATTTTTTGTATTTTGCAACAATTAATAAAATTAATGGGATAAAATTATTCAGAACGATCTAGAAGACATTCGAAGACTGAATACACGGTCGAGATTTATGTTGCGGGTAAGTATATAAATCTTAAAATATTNGTGTTGAAGCTACAGAAAGCATTATAACTCAGCTCAAACGCAAGAAAAAGAAACGAGTTTGGTGTCAATAGATAGCACTAAATGTCTGCCACAAATGTGCAAAAGAGATCATCCGGATTGGCCAAGTAGAAAAATCTTTGGCCAAAATCACGATTGCGCGTCTTAACTTGGCTATAACTTTTTTTTCTACTTGGCCAATCCGGTTGATCTCTTTTGCACATTTGTGGCAGACATTTAGTGCTATCTATTAATACCAAACATTTCTTTATATGTTACGTTTGAGCTGAGTTATAATGCTTTTTGTAGCTTCAACACACTAACGGCCACACTCTAACGTCCCCTACCGGGGGAGAGATGTCGGCCAGGGATGTGATCGATATTCGACATTCGATTTTCGATATTCGACATTCGATTTTCGATATTCGACATTCGATTTTCGATATTCGACATTCGATTTTCGATATTCGACATTCGGTCATTTTTGGCACCGAATATTCGTTATGCGATATTCGATTTTTTTAGTCGGCGATCGATCACATCCCTGATGTCGGCCATGTTTAACGATGTGCTATATTTTTCTAAAAACAAGCTGGTGGCGGAAATATTTTCTATTTTTACAAACACAAAAAATTGACCGTATTTTCTATTTTATTACAATTCTTATGAAAAATTTTCAAGGTTAGGGGACTCCTTTAGGGGGCTGTCGGGTTCATCTTTGAGAAATTTGCTCACTTTTTGGCATTTATTCTTAAAATTTCATAGGTAAGAGGGAGCTAGGGCCCTGACAAGATTTCCGGAGAAATTTTTAAAAATTCTTTTTAAGAAAATGGTCATTTTTGGCATTTTTTAATTCATTGTAATGATGGAGTCAGACTCCTCTTGTTGAAGTATTTCTTTCCACTTCATCCAAGAAAATTTTATCCAAAAACTAACTAAGAACAGGCTCAGTTCCCAAGATATATTTAAAAAATAGGCAATCAAATAACTTTCAAACATTTTTATGGTAACCCGAAAACTGTTCAGGTCAAATCAAGTTAATTTTTTTTGTTTGTAGTCTGGACAATAAAGATTCAAAAATTTTTGATTTGGTAATTATTAAATTTTCGCATTATTGAATTGCCATTTCTACTGACAAGGGACACTCATTTAGTGAAGCGCTTTTTAGGAAATGCCATGAATGCATTAAAATAGTACTAGGTGGATTCCCGCATATAAGAAGATTCTGTAGCCCCAAACAGGTTAAAAATTATTTTCTCAGCTCCTATTGGGTTTTATGGGACAAATTCGGTCTTAATCGACGCAGCTAAGGTTTTTGCATCGATTCACCGTTGGGTTTTTCGATTCGGGTCTTAAAGTCGAAATTATGTTCGAAATAGTGGTCTGAAAACTGAGGTAGGTTCAGTTTTTGGACCAAATCTCAATTTTTTGCTTTAGAAATCGATTTAGCTATAATAAATAGGATAAATGTACACACTTTGGGCTATCCAATAAGCCCAAGATTGTCCCGATCGGTTTGGCTAAAAATGAGTTATGGATGACACACGATCGAACTTTTGGGAAATTTGGACTCAATGATTTAAAAGAAAAGTGACTTTTTTGGAGTAGTTATTCAATGAGGTTTGAGGCTTAGTGGTATCGTCCCCGACTTGGTAGGGGTCAATAGCAGGTTCGAATCCCATGGTCCGAAATTGAT
>LDKF01004884.1:0-14405 GCA_001026735.1 Rotylenchulus reniformis | reverse complement strand
CAAAAAGAGATGGGCAAAACGGACGGCGGAAAACCCTTCGGCGGGGACAAAAATTGATTTTCTACGCCCCGGGGGGAGGCCATTGATTCCCGGGGCCCCGGAGGGGACGGGGACAATGAGAATACTTTCAGCACTTAGTCGCCGCGGGGCATGACAATCCAACCCAAAACTCAGGGAAAAGTTTATAATTTTTTTTTTAATTTTACACAATTTTTGATGCTGTATTTCTTGTCCTAAAACCCCATAAAAATGTAACCAATTCAGTATTTTTCCGAATTTTTGCGCAAGTTTTATTTCCATACTTATAGGTCCAAACCCAAAAATTGATAATTTAGTAATTTCTTAATTTATATACTTACACTTTTAGCCCAATATCAAACATGCGCCATACTTCTTGGCCAAATTCCAAAAAATAGAAAATAGGTATTATGATTGCAACCCAGAACAATATTTTAATCCCATACATACCTCTGGTCCTTGAAAGCCAAATATCCGGTTGGAAAAACAAACAAAAATTCTGCCATTTACATCATTTTACTTAATTGGATAGGCATTAACCTAAAACTCACGAAATAAATCCAGAAATTCAGTTAAACATAAACTGGAACCTTTTTAGTAGGATTTTTCGATTTTTTGAAAAAATATATAAAGAAACATTCATGAATCCCAAATAATCCGTCAAAAATCCAAAATTCCGCGCAAATTTTTATAAAATTTTTATTTTTAAGTGATACTTAGGCTAAAAAATGATCACTTTTCCACTTGCTAGGTCTTATCTCTTAAACTTGATTTCCTTTCTCCTAAAAAATTCGCATTAAAAATAAAAATAAAAATGCAATAAATTCCGAATTTTTCATATCTTTGACAAATTTTATCCCATATATAAATTCACAATAATCAAAAAAAAATTTGCAACAATTTTCAGTTCCTCCGGCGCTTTGCGCGTTGCTGACCAAGTGCTTTCATTGGATCACAAATTGATCTCTGAATTGTTAGCAGACGGATGTGAAACCGAAAAAGGTAAAGCAAACAATTTTTAAAATTTTTTTAGGTTGGAAAAAATTTTAAAAGAAAATTTTTTAGGTTGTTTTTAGGTTGGTTAAAATTTTTTAGGTTGGAAAAAATTTTAAAAGAGCATTTCAAAATTATCGAGATGAGATGCTCTCTAAAAATCAATTAAAAATATAATTAGCGCAAAAAAAACACGCCTATCGAAATTTTTCTTTAATTTTCCAATTTTGAATAATATGGATTTTTTGAAGGGTTGCTAACTCTTAATCCTGATTCTTAGGCTAAAATAGGAAATAATCCAAAAAAATCTGAAAATCAGTCCTTCCAGCGTGCCAAAATGCCGTTTCCGCGTGCCGGACCCTGAGAAGCGGTGGTTCGCCGGCTGCGGATCCGGTTGCGCAGTACCTAAAGCAGAGCGCAACAGAACCGGTGGTCTTTGGTGTGCTGAGACAGAACGCCAAAGTGATGGCGGTGAGCGGGAAATTTGAAAACCTAAAAAATTAGTTCAAAATATTCAAAATGCTTTATTAATTAAAAAAAATTATTGGACCAAAAAAGAAACGAGACACAAAGAAATAAAAAATTATTAAATGCTTGAAACTTTTTGCGAACCCCCTTTGAAAATAAAGGTGAATCAAATTTCAAAAAATTGAGTGCATTTTCTGCTTTCTCTAGCCTTTACATGGTACGACTTTTGCAGACCCGACATTTGCAGATCCCTTTATAACTCGGTTTAAACGAAACCTAGAGAAGTTTGTTAGATACCAAAAAATTGAGTAAAAAATTTTATTTTTTTCAACACGAAAATTCAATAAAATGGTGCGAAAATTCAAACAATAAGGCAAAAACCATAAATGAATCCCTGCTGGTAAAAACATGAAAATGCCAGCAAAAAATTTTTTTATATATCCTTACCAAAAAATTTTTTGTATTTCAATCTATTTTAGTCATTTTGAAGGTCCCCATACAAATTTTCCCCAGAAATAAATCTTAAAATTTGGCGCCCAGAAAAAGTTATGTTATGTACTTTTTCGCGGATTTGGCCCCCTAATTTTTGGCCCAAAATTCCCCCGGGATCATCTCTTCTTGGATGCCTTGGCTCTTCGATGATGAGCAGGCCTGTCATCGCCCCCTAAGCCTGTTGATGATGTGCTTCATGGCCAAGAAAATTGTACATAATAAAACTTATTCCTTTTGGACCTTTAGACCAAAAATTTATGGCCAATTTCCAAAATTTATGAAGTTAGGGAAATTTCCACTTATTTGAGATTATAAACTTTTTTTATTCCATTTATTGGAACTTTGCAGTCCATTTTCTAAAATTTTTAAAAAATTTGCAACTTCGCTGTTGTCATAGCTGTTATAAATTTAAAAAGTTGAAAATTATCATGAAAATGAAAAATATCAAAATTTAAAAATATTCTTTCCTATTTTTTAATTTCATATTTTGGTCTTCCCAATGTTTCATTTTCCATCCAAATTTATGGATTTTTTCAATTGTGCCGTTTAAGTGCTCCTTGAAAATTTTAGGGATGACCCCTTTATGGAACTAAAAGTTCAACATAAATTTTCAGATGCCAAAAATCGAATTTAAAAATTTTTTTTACTAAATTTTTAATTAACTGTGATTCATAAATATCTTATATTTTCAGTCAAAATCAATTAAATATAAAATTAAAAAATGTAGCTAATTTAAACGAGAACTAATAATTTTTCTCTCAAATCTAGACTTATGGATAAAATTCCTTTAAAAACTTCGATTTTTCTTCTAATTTTTGTACCATATCAGATTTTATATTTTTAATATTGCGTCTCATAATGCGTCTCCTCGGATGGATGAACTCCATTATGGCCAAAAAGCATTCTGATGGCCATAAAGTGCACAATGGCACTACCCTTACCGGAAATGGTGAAAGATGCGTCCGTGTGACGCACCACAGCCCCTGGGAGGCCACGAAGCGTCTTTTGGTTGCGGTTCCGTTACGCCTCAAACAACGGTTGAGCAGCACCGGAAGCCGATCCAGATCCGGCTCAAGCAGCTCGACCACCACTACAAGCGGTGATCCATTTGGTGACGCACCAGTGTGGGTGCGTCGCGTTCCGGAACCGGCGTCGGAACGAAATGCGCGACGTTGCACGGAATCACCGCACGCGCTGCGACGCAGCTTCCGCCAGTTGCGTCGCGAAAGACGCGCCGGATCCGTTCGATGGGAACGCAGCCCGTTACGACGACGTTTGGAGGCCGGTGCGTCAAAGTTCGGACCACCGCCGACAAAATATTCAACACCACCATGTATTCTGGAGACTTCTTCGCCATTAACTCATTTGACCGAATTCGGGCAGCCAAAGTTGCAACGGGTAAACGCTGAAAAACGACGCGCAATGACCGAGAAAGGGTATGACGCCAAAACGAAACAAATAGTCACACCACACGTGAAGAAAGCGGAATGTGGACCGTCTCAAATGGATAAACGCTTCGCGGATCCGGTGTCCGACAAATTTAAGACGTCAACAGAACGCACCGCTGAAGAGGGTGTGCTGAAATTCGCGACGCAACTCCAGCACCGAATGGTACAGCATCTGAAGGCTCAATACGGCGTAGCGGAACGCACGCGCAACCTGTTCGAATCGCCAAGCTCCTTGTCGCAGAATAGTAATCGTCCCTCAGTCCGATGGGCCAAAACAGTGCTTCCGGAGACGGATGGACGCGACAGAGGACGCTTCCAGAAACACAGTTGTGCGTCGCTAGCGTCACCGGCAGTGCCGACAAGACGCAAGTCGGAGTTCATCATTTCTGGAAGCAACAAATTCACTACTACGCACGCGTCTTCAAGCTTTTTGGGCGTCAAAACTGGACGTTCCGGAAGCGATACTCCGTTTACGTCCAGCATGAACGCGTCGCGCAAGTCCTCCTCATCCGCTTGTCGTTCATTGCTTCAGCATACCATCGGCGCGCCGTTTCCGGATCGATTAGAAGTGCCATTCTTTGCGGGTCCACTCCGGCTTGACGCACATCTGGAGCGTTGGGGCAGCGACAAGTGGGCACCGCCTCCGTGGATGGACCGCAAACGCTTTGATTTGTCTAACCGGAGCAGTCGGCAGAACTCGTTCCGACAACGCGACTCACATAATTCTGAAATTGACGTCAACAATAATCGCAAACAACGCTTGGGCGCAAAATGGCGTCATTGGCGAACGCTAAATGGATTGCGTCAAGTTCAAGATCCGGTTCGTCGTGATAGCAGTCAAGAAAAAGTTGGAGCAGGACATCAAGTGCAAGGCGTACTTGAAAGCGGACGTCAAAACCAAGATGTGCAAATGCGTCAAAGAAGCAGTTTATTCGGAAGTAGATTTCAAGACCAAAGCAGATATGAACACCATGGACGAAACGTAGTAGGAAGGAGACGTCAAGAACAAGATGTACATAAAGACAGACGTCAAGAAAGAGACGTAATCGGAGGAGGGCGTCAAGGATGCGCTTCTGAGAAAATGACGCGTAAATTGACGCGCGGCGAGCACAACTTTTTCCCTACGGCATTTTGGTCGTTGAAGCGTAAATTAACGCACGGCAACCGCGTGGTGGCGAATCGACTGTCACGACTAGCGCATGATACGCAAGTGGACGCGGAATGGATGGAACGGCGACGCAAGCGCAAGGAACGCATGGAAGACCAAATTGTGGAGGCAAAAATGGCACAAAAATCGGGGAAAATATTCTAAAAAACCATCGCTTTCATAGGAAAATATTTATAATAGAAAACCTAAAATAAAATCTTTTGAAAAATAAAAGGAAAGAAAATTGGGAGACAAAAATTTCCTCAAAAAATAAAAATAAATAATAAAAAAAGTTCAATTAATCTTGGGGAATGACACTTTTAATTATTTTTTATGACACTTTTGCAAATAAATTTTATGGATTTTGTAATAATAAAAATACCAAAAAGTTTAATAAATTTAAAATATAAAAAAATTAAAATTAATTAATTTATTTTTTGAATATTTAAATCAAAGAAACTCCAAAAAAAACAATTAATATTTAAGCTTAATAAAATAAAATTTTTAAAGCAAAAAAAATTTGTTTTTCAGCTCACCGGCGACTGGGTCCAGCTCCAGATTGTGCACCTGCCCAACGAGCCGGAGGGCCTCGGGTTCGGCATTGTCGGCGGACACAGCACCGGCGTGGTCATCAAGTCCATCATCAGGGGCAGTGTTGCAGATAAGGTCGGTTTGAAAAAAATTAAAATTCTTATTTTTATTTGAAATTTTGTAAAATTATGCATTAGCAATTTTATAAAATTTCGAAAAAATCAATTTTTCACCAAAAAGGCGAAAAATCAGTTTTCACTCTCAGCAAAATATTGCGAAAAATTTCCCTTTTTGAATACGAAAAAATATTCGAAAATTATGTGATTAGTTTTGAGCTAATTCCATTTAAACCTTCTTCTAAATTTCTTTTATTCTTCATTATTTTTCATATTTGGAAAAATTTGTTTTGATATTTTTAATATTTTTGGCCATTTTTGATTTGGGTCAATATATTTTATTATTATTTCCAGGACCAAAGGCTTCGGCCCGGCGATCGGATCCTGCAGATTGGCCAAATTTCCACCCATGGCCTGAACAGCCAGCAGGTCGCCACCCTTCTGCGTCAGCAGGACGCAGTTGTCCAACTCACCGTCGGACGTCCAATCCAGCTCCAGGACAGCATTGACCAGCAGGAAACTCCGCGTAATTATTTTTTGAAATAATTATTTTTAATATTTTTTGAATGTAAATTTATTTTCGTTATACATTTAATTTTTCCTTTTTGACACATTTTTATCAGGAGACATTACTCATCATCATATTGATTTTTTTCGAATTTAATTTAAAGAACTTTTTAGTATATTTTTTAAATTTTCTGGCTAACATTTGAATTTTCAAGAAATATATATTTTTTTAATTTTATTAAGGTGAATTTATTCTATTTAGAATGGTAAAATAATATTTTTAATAGAAATTTTTTGATATAAAGCTCTTTATTCCAAAATCAAAAATAATTTATTTTCGAGCAAAAATTATGTTGGTTTTCTGGGCTTCAACATTTGGCATTTTCATTATTTTGATTTTTTGGCCATCATTTTCTCTTTTTTATTCTCATTTTAACCTAAATTTCTAAGATTTTCGTGGAAAAATACACTTCCAAAAACAATTTTTTTATATGAATTTTTGCTGTTTTTTGCGGTTCCGGACGATTATGATGAGTGTCAGCTGTGCCATTTGGGGGTAAATTTATCGAATGAATTTTGTCCTCAGGGGACTTTCAAAGCTCCTAAAGGTGGAGGAAAAGCCGTCGAAATTCGATATACTGCATGGAGGTGCTTAACTTGGCCAAGGATGGCGGCACCTTGAGACTTTTTTCAAATTTGTTATGGCCAACAAATTTTGTTTTCGCTTATCATTTTGATCGATGATTTTTATGTATTAACTTGGTGATGGGCCTGAATTTTTTTTTACTATTTTTCACAATTTTTAGTCGGTTCTAACAATTCTGAACTTTTTCAATCTTTTGAATTCTGTTGGATTTTTTCGACTCGTTCTTGATTAGGAATCGGACAAAATTTTTGGCTTTATACTTTTCGGAAATCAAGTCTAAGACCGAGGGGGTGGTTTATGGGCTTTCAAACCTAGATTTTTCCGATCGTTAAATGAAGGAAAAGGTCTAATTTATTTTTTCATTTAGAACTTCATTAGAACAAGGCTAATAAGTATAAGATCCAAATTTCCAGTTTGTTGGACTATGTCTACCCGGGCCGCACTATCGGCTGGTACTTTGGACGAGGAGGTCCAAAATCGGTTAGAATTGCTGGCCGTAAGTTTTTTCACTTAATAATTTAGAATTGATAGAACTAAAATTAGTCTTTCAGGAGGGTATTTTCATTTTTTGGAATTTACAACAGGTTGGGCATCGTTGGGGGGCCACTCTATATAAAAATGATGAGTTTGAAAAAAATGAAATTCGAGAAATTTCTCATGACCCTCAACTTTTTAACTATAATAATTTTATTTAAATCTAAATTTTTCAGACCTCCCGGACTAAAAAGTGCAACGGCGTACACCATCAGCAACATTCGGTCGAGGCAATCCACGAGGGCACCCAGTACCCGGACCAATTGGACCCGCCGGCGCCAATGTTGGATATGGACGGTAAAAAATCGAAAAATAAAAAGAGAACATACGGTAGGCTAGTAGAAAAAATTATACCAATGCATTCAATCGTTTTTGCTAATTGAAAAATTATTTTTAAAATATAAAAACATTAATTCGTTCGTTTTTTATCAGCTCTCTAGGATTTGGTGCCAGATGAGGCCTCAGAACTTTCTAGACATATTTGAAAATTTTTGGAATATTGCTATCAGGTTATCAGATCGAAAAATGATCTTAAGACCTTCCGACCCACCGATGAGTGGAAAATTTTAAAACAATAAAACCAATTTTTTGAGGAAATTACCATATGTATGGCTGTAAAATGCTATTTTTGCCAAATTAAAATGAAATTTTCGATTTCTAGACCCCCTCAACCTGCCGAGCACCTCCACCGCTCTGATGCCACACGAGGAGCGCAGCAACGAGTCCCTCTCAACCGCCACAATGATACAACAAAATCAAAATCTGAAGAGCAAAGCAGAAAGTTCAGAACTGTTGGCCAGTGAGGCCAAACGGAGACGGACCAGAACAAGCCGGGTAAAATCAGAAGAATATTCTGCTCTGATTCAGAGCAGGAAATGTCAAAAGAAAATTTTAAAATTAAAGGTTTTTGAATACATATATCTTTTAAAAAACCTAATAATCGCTCGTTCACCTAGCGCCGGGTCTTAGGTTAGATTTTAAAAAAATATGGAACATAGAGGCACCGGTTTTCAGGAAATTTTTGGTGCCGAATTGTCTTTAAAAAATCCGCGAGTCATTTATTGAACTGTCGCATTTCCAATAACTTTTCCGATAACACGAATCCTTAGGTCCAAATGGGAAGGGAGGATCAATATAAAATTGAGAGAGAAAATTCGAAAATTGAGCCAATTTCGGTCAAAAATAATTAATTTCTTAAGAGAGAGATCTAATAATTTTCAAAAAATTAAAATTTTCAAACAAAATTTAAAACTGAAAGGCCAAAAATATAACATCAGGTTCTGCACATACCATAAGTATTTGCCTCCTTTTATAATTAGACCAAGCAAGCTTCAAAAACGTTGGTTTGATCATTTGGCGGTTTTTTTGTGTACTTTGTCCCAGCACCTCCTCCCCTACCCCTTCAAATTTTTTGTTGGATCAATTTTTGGGAAAACAAAAAAAAAGATATGGCGACTAGCGACTACGACTCCAACCGAATGCAACCTCTGCTGTTCTCCTTTTTATATGTATTTTTGTCCATGACCGGAGTCTAGACTTGATGACATCGAAGGATCTTGCTTTGGATGTCTCGCAGGACATCCTTTTCATAGGGACACAGAGGGAAACGGCACCGTGGCCCCTGTCGCCACGGAGTGTTGAACATGCACTCCTTATATAAAAGGAAAATGCTGGACAAAAAGTTTTGTATGAATTGCATTTGAGAGTCAGAGAACCATGGCACTCTGTGTTCTCTGCCACACCCTCCTCTATATCCACACTCTTTTACTCATTGCTTTCTCTATCTCTCATTTGAAAATCAAAATCTGATGCTAAAATCCGAAATTCGAAAAAAACAGTATTATAAGAGATGCATAAATATCAGTCATATTAAAAATTTATGATTTTTTAATTTTTATTTCATTTACAGGGGCCCTCCAACGACAACCCCTCCTGTTCCTCCTCCTCCGAAAGGCGTTCCCTGCGACAACTCCAGGAATTGGTTAGTTTGTCACTTAGATTTTTCGGAATTTTTCAAAAAAAAAAATTCCAGGCCCTTAGCTCATTCTGTCGGGACAAATGGATACCGGGCAAGTATCAGCAAATCGAGGTCCAGCTGGAACGGGACAAGTCCATCGGACTGGGCATCACCGTGGCCGGCTATGTCTACAGAAAAGGTACAAAGACACTAACCAGAATAATCTATCTGTTGCTAGGGCGTTAAAAAACCCGCTAAATCTGGCCGCAAAAGCCATTGTGCAAATTTTATGCTTAATCTATGGTATTTTTATTTTTTTGAAATTCGGCCAAAAAGTTCTAATTTTCGCGAAAACACTGTTTTTTCGATATAAAATTGAACTTTTTGGCCGAATTCCGAAAATTAAAATTCCACAAGATATTGCATAAAATCCCGCACATTGGCTTATTATATTTTCAGCGCCTAGCCCAGCATACTTAGAAAAAAAAGTTTTCGGTCAGATTAGCCATTGGCGGTATGTTCGAATTTTTATCTATAATCTTTACGCTAACATGCTGATTAAATAAAGTGGCTCTCACCATTTAGCTAATAATAAGCCATTATTAGTCTCTTTAAACCAATTAGCAATTAGCATTAATAGCATATTGAATTGCATCAGTTTCTAAATGTAACTTTGATGGCACAATTCTTATGGATTTAATATACACTTTAGTATTTGGAGGACTCTTATAAAAGGGATGAATTGAATGAAAAATCCCACACGCCCCACAATTTCCATGAGGACATTTTGAAAGGATAAGAGTTAGCAGAAATTTTATTCCAAATGAGCAATAATTTGGATTTAGGAGCCATACCAGTATTGGTTTTTAGGGCATTTTTTGATTTTGAAAAGTTTCAAGAAACAATTTCTGATTTTTATGGATTTTTTGGATTTTTTGAGAGGCATTGGTTTATGAATTTTCCTTTATAAAATGGCCTATTTTTGCATCATGAATTTTAATTTCTTCAAAAAAGTCCAAATTTATTCTTTTTAAAAGATAAAAAAATTCTATTTTAAAAATATTCCAAAAAAACCAAAAAATAAATTTCATCATCCCTTTAAATTTTTTTTATCGAATTTTGTACTGTTTTTTCGCCCTTCGCCGGGCGGTGGATGGGCCTTTCCCGGGCCCAATTTATTAGTGGCCCATTCACGGACCTTTAGGGCCCATCCTTTGCTCGTCTTGGCCAAATAAAATTTGTCCATCCGAGAAAACAGGAAGAAGAACACACACAACACAGCTCTTTTTACTACCCTTTTGCCCCTCCAAATCGATAGAATTAGATGATGGGATCCCTAAGAATCATTAAAATCAGCAAAAAATTCTTTAAGGAAATTGGCGAAACATTCAGTTAGGTACCCTAATAATCCACAAAAATAAAATTTGATTCCAGGAAAACCTAAATAACTTCGATTTTCAGTCCATCATCTTTCTTTTTTTGTCTTATTCTGATTACATTGAGGATCTGATGTTAATTTTTTTCTGATACTATTTCAGAATAATGATCTTTCCCCCACAATTTATTCATTTTTTTCAATTTCTCGGTTCTGATTTTTTCTGAACCCATTGTTCAGATTCTCTATCTGGTCCCATAGATCTGATTCACACTCTTTATTCTCAGTTTTAAGGAATGTATCCCAATGTCATACAATTCTTTATTATATAAATTATATTTTTTGGTTTTCTGATTCCTAAATTATTATTTGGTGGTTCTGATCCATAAATTACTTTCTAACTGTTCTGATCCCATAATTCTGATTTATTTTCAGAAGAGATCAGTGGCGTGTTCATCAAATCTCTTGTGCCACAATCGTCGGCCCATTTGTCCCGCCAAATCCAATTGCACGACCTGATCGTGGAAGTCAATGGACGCAGTTTAGAGGGCCTAAGCCATGTAAAAAAATTAAAAATTATTTGATCATTTTTTTAATCGAATATTTAGGCCGAATCGGTGCGGACCCTGATCCGGAGTGGCCAAAAAGTGCATTTAAAACTGATCAGATTTGCGGAGGACACTCCGCAAGCAAAGTGCCTGAAAATGCTGCACGAACAGGCAAAAATTGAATTAAAAAAAATAATTTTAAACATATATTTAAATATTAGCCAAAATAAATATATTTGAATTTAATTTTTTGGTTTTGTTTAATTTTTTGGAAATAAAGCCCTTAAAAGTTACCTTAAAGTTTCACTTTTTTCAATACCTTAAAAGTTTCACTTATTAAAAATTTGAATAATTTATTTTTAATTAAATAAAATAAATTTAACATTTTTTAGGAATTGGCCGCCGCCTTGCAAGCCGCCGCCTCCCTGGGATCGTCGAACAACACAGTAGAACAGCAACCGCAACAACAGCAACAAATAGCGCAATATGAGCAAACACTGGTCGATTACAGGGTAATAATCCGGAAAATTGTGAAAATTTATTTTTTTAAATTAGTGATTTAAAAAAATTTATTTGAAAAAATGAAGAATAAAAACAATGTAATTTTGAAGAAAAAATTTAATTATAAGTAATATTAGAAATGAGAAATTGAAGAATTATACACAGAAAACATTGGTCACCTGGGAAAATTATTTCCAAAAAAAGATAAAAATACATAAATTAAATATAAAAATTATAAAAAAATATCTTCAATCCAATTAATGCAAAAATAATAGTTAGTTAGATTTAATCGGATTAATTATAGGAAAAGAATTTGACTTTTTTAATTTTATAAATTTTCGCAGACCTATTGGTCCGGCCAGCTTGGCTCCGACTTCGACATCATTGTGGTAGATGTACGGCCTGATGAACATGTCGGCGAGGACGGCGGGCTGGGCATCGAGTGGCAGGGCACCGTGGACATCTGTGACGGTATGACCATTACCAATAATGTAACGGTAGTTACAGTAATTTCTGGAGCTATGGAAGGATGAATGGTGGCATTTTTTGATTGGCCATCATTTTAATCTACATATTAATATCGTCAAAATTGATATAAAAATTTAGACTAATAAATCTTTTTTAGGTTCATAAAAATTTTCTATTTTTATGATTTCTCTGAAAATTTATTTTGGTCAAATTTTTTATATGAAGAATTAGCTCGTCATAAATATTTAAAATTTTTAATATTTATTTTTGTTTCAGGAAACAAACTCTGCTCACATCATTTCATCGAGAGTCTTCGGATAGATGGTCCGGCTGCGAAAACTGGCGTCCTAAAGGCCGGCGATGAACTTTTGCAGGTAAACAATTTTTTGAAAAATCAGTTCATTATGAGATCTAAATAATTCTTTAAGTTCACAAAATTCCAAAGATTTTTTTAATTTTGCAGGTGAACGAAGTGCCAATGCTTGGCGAATCGTTCATGCGAGTGCGTAAGGCGTTAAGCCAAGCACGGCATGGCACCAGCGAAATTGTTCGGCTGATTTTTTGCCGAAAATCTGAAAAAGGTATATTTTTACCCCTGACCCCTGACGATAAAATTTACATTTATGGAAAAGATTAAGCATCGAAATATTGGTTGGTTGAAAAGTGCAAAATTTATAATTTATCTCAAGAGTCAAAAATGGGATGGAAAAATATATTTTAAAATTTAGATATTTTTATTTTAGAAGTTTTTTAAGAAATATGATTCATCTGCGAACTAATTATTTTTTTAATTTTTTGCAGAACATCTGAATTTTGTGCTTCCATCCGAGCAAAGTCTCCCTTTGGCCTATCCACTTTTGGCCTCAATGATGTCCATCGACGAGCATTTTGTGAAGGCAAAGTCAGAGTTGCGACTGAACCTCCAGCAGAACAACCACAACAACAACAACCACAACTTGGAGAAGTCACAGCAGGACGCGGTTGCCGCGCAACTCCGGAAAGCTTCCGGAACCGTTTCCGGACCTTCCGGAAGGCGATGGAGAGCCAGGTCGCTGGAGAACCTGTCAGGGTTCGCGGTGTGGCACTGTGTGCCGGTGGTGGTCACACTGCGCAAGGAGCCCAAAGGACTGGGATTTTCGGTGGCCGACTATCAGGCAAGAAAAATTTTTAAAATTCAAAAAATATTTTGAAGTGCTTAGTGAGCGAATTTTACGAAGTTTTCATTTTTTCAAAAAAAATTATTTTAATTATTATAGATTTTGGCAAGGGTCCTCAAAAATGGAACATTTTTATACTATTTTCACCAAATTAAAATTATCAATAAAATTAGCTTAAAGTTATATATAATATTGTTGAGAAGCTTTCGGTAATTTAAAATTACCGAAAACATTTAAAAATGAAAAAGATTTATTTTGCATTTTTAAGAAAAAAACAGATCGATATTTTTAAAATTTTTCAATTAATGAAATTTTATCCAATTTTCACAGGCATTGAATACCTGTAAAGTCGTTAATTTCCAAAAAAATCAAAAAATTTCCGCAGGACCCCCTGCACCCGGCGGACCGGGTGATCGTCATCCGGAGTTTGGTGCCCGGAGGTGTAGCCCAGGCCGACGGACGTATTGTCCCCGGGGACCGGTTGTTGTTCGTCAACCGCGAGGATTTGTCCAACAGCAGTCTGGAGAGGGCTGTCCGAGTTCTGAAGGTCAAAAAAACATTTGAAATTTATAATTTTTAGCGAACAATCGGACTTTTAAAAAAATTAACGACGAAAATCGTATAAAAAGGCTTAACTTATACTTATTAACGTTTTTAGGCTGCGCCCATTGGACAGGTTGTTCGACTTGGAATCGCCAAGCCGGTGCCAGTTGAACAGGTAAAATGAAAATTGGGCGCCGATTGAATTGCTTTGAAATTATAATTTTATGAAGCGAATCTTTCACTGAAGTGACAGAGAAATATAACAGAAAGAGAGTACAAAAGGAAAAGATGCAGAGAGAAGGTTCATAAAGGAAAACTTCCTCTTCATAAAAACCTAGAGCCAAAAATAAATTTCTAATTCAATGGAATTTTTAAGCCGATTTTATTTAGGGGAGGAAATATCAATAACAAAAAATTGGTGAAAATTTTCAATTATATGTATTTTCCATTTTATTTAAGAACAAAATTTATTAATTAATGATAATAAAAAATGGTTCTGAACAATAAAAATACACTAGTAAAATTCTGCAATTTTTAGACTTTTTGGTCTAAAAATATTTTGGCATTTTATTTATTTTTTATTACCCTATACATACACACTCTCTCTACTACAGGGTGACACAAAAGTCCTTGCACACAATAAATATTAAATAACTTTTTTATTAATTGATCAAATTACAATCAAATACTGTTAAAAGATGCGCAATAAAATGGGGTACAAACACAAACATTATGTTTCAAAATGCCCGCCCTTGGCCTTGATACAGAGACGAAGTCGTGAAGAAAAATTTTCCACGATGGTACGCAGCTCTTGGGCCGAAATTTTGTCCCATTCTCTATGAAGGGCTTGCTTGAGCGACTCCAAATTTTTATGTGGAGTAGCACAGGCCCTGGCCTCCAAAATAGCCCAGATGGAATAATCCATCGGGTTCAGATCGGGAGAATATGGGGGCCAT
>LDKF01004883.1:0-14444 GCA_001026735.1 Rotylenchulus reniformis | reverse complement strand
GGGGGGGGGGGGCTTCTTTGTTCTTGAGAATTTCATTCCCGTTTTTCAAAATTCGCAAAGTGGCATTTGCATAAAAGAATCGGGTTTCTTTCTTTACCCTTTACTTCCCTCCCCCTTTAAAATTATGGGCCGAAAACCCTTTAGTGCCCTATTGAAAAGCCATTTTGGGTTGGTTTCACTCGCCAACAGAACACACATTGTCTATCCAAAATTCCCTTTAAAAACCAAAAATATTTTTGGCTACTTTTTTCAAGCCAGTCTCCCGAACAAGCTATATGAAAAAATCAGGATTTTTGTGGAATTTTTTTTTCAGGAATTCAGGATTTTTTCATTTGATCGATAAAAAATTTCAAGCCTGGTTGTACCAAGCGCGTAAACAGTGGGCAATCTTTAAAAAAAGTTTAAATTAACAAATCGCCATTTTTTGGGAGCCTAACAATTTTTATTTTTTTTATCCATAATTTTTTTGATTTAGAAATCTATCCGATGGACTTCGGCATAAGAAATAATTATGTAAACCCAACAAATTTCTATTCTATGATTTTTTGACGCAAACACATTCTTGTCAAATCTTACCTTTATAATGCAAAAATTTCCCAAAAAATTCAGAAATTTTTTTTCTCAAAATGCCATGACCCATGACTTCCTGACAATATTTGACAACATTTTTGCGATTTTGAGCAAACAACAGAGGATGTCCAACATCATCGGCGGCAATCATCAAAGTGTACTCTGATCAACTGCCCACAAAAATGACGGACCTGGAGGCGGCCGAAGTCGGGAACGGGAAGGACGACGAGAGCGAGGCGATGCTGGACCAACAGCAGCAGCGACAGAAGGACACGGAAGCGCAGCAACAGACAGATCAGGGAGAGGATCCGCCCGCGCCGCTGGCCAACGGGTCCAGCGGCGGCGGACCCAACAACACGCTGGCGGAACATGTGAGCAGCGACACGCGCGGAAAAATTGAAAAACCCGAAAAAATGATAAAAATTAAGAATCAACAATCTAACATCGGATAAGACAGAATTGATGGAAAACCCATATAATCAAGGGTTTAATACATAGAACCCTCATTCTTGGCACATATAAAAAACCTAAACTTTGAATTCTTTTACAGGACCTGATTAATAGTACAAAATCATGAAATCTGATTGTTATAAAAGCTTAATTATGCTAGCAAAAAATTCCATTCCATCCCATGTAATATAAATCTCAAATTTTTTTTAAAAAATTTGCCTTTTTAGGCAAGAGCTCACTCATCCAGTCCCCGGCGGATCCCACTCTTCGAAGTACTAGCACATTTTTAAATGCCAAACATTATTTTTATTTTGCAGAGAGCATCTGCCCGGTGGTGGAATCCACAGGTTGCATATCAAATTATAAATTTTTAAAAATCCTTAACTTTTTGCCCCCATTTTCATTCATTTAGTTCGCTTCGCCCACCCTGGAGACCCAGTACTGGAAGTGCTCCTTCTCGCTGCTCAGGGACCGCTTCCGGTCCGGCCTCGTCTACATCCTGATCACCTGCCTCAGCTGGATGTGTTTCCTGTGGATGTTCGACCAGGCCGTCGGGCACCATTGGGTACGTTATTCCGAAAACCAAATCCTGAGGAGATTTAAATAATTTATTTTTATTTTAAAATTGATAAAATTCAAAATGATTTTTTTTAGAAATCAAAGGAGGAATAGAAAGAAAGAAATAAAAAATTTTCTCCGCTACATCTAATAATAGACCTCGGGTTTGAGTTTTTCGAAATTTTACTGAATAATTGTTGACAAACTTCGGTTTTACGAAAAATTTTCAGGGTCCTTTCAGACGTATCAAATTCAAAATATCAAATTCAAAATAAACCGTCTATCCAGTCCGCCGAAATTCATTTTTTTAAAGTTTTTTCTTGGTGACCTTCCCCCGTCTATGAAAAATTACTCTCATCAGATTAATTGATGCCAAATTTTCTCGATATCTTTATATTGTAAAATACATTTTTCAAAATCCATAATGAATATATAGTTGATTTTTTATAAACTTCAAATCAACACAACGTTTTTCCAGCTGGCTGCCGGCCTGTTGTCACTGCTCTGCTCCCTGATGCTCTGGTTCACCGCCTCTGCCCATTACCAACGATTTTACCTGGTTTTGGGTTTGTCCTTAACTTTTTCTCGTCCTTAATAATCCTAAACCATCTCCGGTTTAAGCCTTTCTGTGCACTTTTCTGCTTTGCTTGACTACCCTTCTCATCTTCTCCTCCACCGAGCCGTTCATGGGCCCATTCGCCAGCATGGCCACCTCAATTCAAGTCAGTAGGAGTTATTGGGCTAAACTTTTTTATATATTTTTTATTATTTACAATAAAATTTTGGACATTATTATTAAATTCAGACCTGTAAAATTTCATTTTTAGCCTAATCTGTTAGGTCAATTTTTCTAAAAAAAAATTTTCTAAGCCTTAAAATGCCATAAAAATTAATTTCCCCGAGAGGGTTTGAACCTCCGCCCCAACCTCTGTCAGTTAGAAAAATTGGAAAAAATCAATTAAGAAAAACGCCTAAATTTCTCAATTTTTTTTTGCTCCTCACAATCAATAGTCCACCTCCAAAAAATTTACACAAAATTTTCCTACCTACGGGTATACCTTCCAGAAACTCGATTTTCTCGGGAATTTTTATTCCAACTCCCAAGCTGTTCGAAACAAATGTTCTTTCTCTAGGAAAAAATCAAAACTTCAAACCAAATTCTCCAATTTTTTCCATAAAACTCCACCTTAAATTTTCGGTTCTTTTTTCAGGTCATCCTGCTGGTCTACACGGTCATCCCCCTGCCACTGTACCTGTGTATTCTGATTTGCGGAATTTGTCAGGATTTTTTTTCATATTTTTTCCAAAATTTTCCTCTCCAGATTCCCTGCTTTTCGAACTGCTCAGCTACCCCACCCATCCCACCTCCGCCCTGCTCCGGCCCGGCACCAAGGCCACCCTGCACCTGTGCGTCCACCTGCTCGGCATCCACCTCTACATCCTCACCCAGGTCCGCCAGCGCAAAACCTTCCTCAAGGTCGGCCAGTCGCTGCTGGCGCGCAAGGACCTGGAGCTGGAGACCCAGTTCAAGGACCACATGTATGTTTCGGGTTTCGGAATTTGAAATTTTTTTTTTGTTATGGACCTTGGACCACCCTATAGATAGACAAAGGCGATTTTAGAGGTGGATATGAGAGAATACATACAAATCTCAAAAAGAAAAAAAATCAAGGGTCGGAAGGAGGGTAAAGGAAAGAAAAATCGAAAATTTGGAAAAAAATAACCAATTTTTTTTCAAAGAAATGGGTCTAAATTTTCAAAATTTTCTCCAGAGCCATCGGCACCCTTTAAATTTTTTTCTGGCCAACCCCTTGTACATGGGTACTCTTACTTCATTAAGCCGAAATCCTACATCTGTCCCTGCTAAATACTACTTCGTGGATAATAGGATTCTTTTTTTCTCTCGAAAAATGGGTCATTTTATGACTAAAAGTATTTAATTTCACAACATTTTGGTTTGGTCAATACGATTAGATCTGGTTATTACTTTTTTTTATCCGCCTATTTAATTAATTTTGTAGCTTTGATTTTGGGGAAATTGATTTTTTTTATAATTTCATCTTTTCAAGGATCCAATCCGTGATGCCCAAGAAGGTGGCGGACGAGTTGCTCAAGGAGACCAGCGAACTGCGCCGTCCCTCCGCCTCCTTCGAGTCCCACTCCAACTGTCGCACATCCAACGCCACCACCGGCAGATCTAGCCAGGGCGTGGAGTCCACCGCAGGACTGATGAACCCGGGAGCCGGCGGGCGCTTGTCGTCGGGCGGAGGTGGGCACGGGGATATGAATTTTATGCATGATTGATCTTTTTTTGATCATCAACTGCAGGCCCGTAGCCAGAAAAAATTTCCGGAGACACCAAGGAGGGAGCCGGCGGCCCCGAAAAGGGCCGCAGGAGAAAATTTTGAAAAATTTTAACGCTTTTAAAGGAAATCGGTCATTTTTTCTTCAAATTTTTCAAAAAAAAATGCTCAAAAAAATTCTAAAGGGGAGGGAAACCTTTTTAACAGGGAGGGAAAGGACCCTTTTTATTTTTTCGGTCTTGGCATTTCGGGTGGGTGGGGGGGGGNGGGCACATGCCCCTCCGTGCCCCTGGATACGGGCCTGATCAACTGATCTGAGCTCTGAGTTTTTTTTTAGATTATAATCCAAGTCAGTAACCAAAAATTTTTTTGGTTGACAGACGAACAAAGACAAATTAGAAGCGGCGGAGAATTTTTGATTTTAAGAGCTTTTTCCTAAGAAATCTATAATTACATGTATTAAGGCGTTCTGGAAGTCCTGTTAAGAGTCTTCGGAGAAAATTCGAGTTATTTTCATAAAAATCTTTTTTTTTAATTTACGATGTTTTACTTTCTTTTTCTCTCTTCCTTTCTTTTTTCCATGTGATCCCTTGAAAAATTTTTGAAAATTTTTTTTGCATCTATTTTATCCAATTACCTTTCTTTCAGGGGTGCCGAATGTCCGGAAATTCCGTCCATTCACAATGAATTTGATGAAGGACGTGTCCATCCTTTTTGCCGACATTCAAGTATATAAAAAAAATACAATTTCTCCATAATATTTTTTGCAAAATTTTTAGGGCTTCACCAAAATGGCATCCAACAAATCCGCGGACGAGTTGGTCAACTTGCTCAATGACTTATTTGGCCGGTAGGAAATTCAATCCAAAAATGCTAAAAAAATCTGATTTCCTATTTTAGTTTTGACTACTTATGCGGCCGATGCAATCTGGAGAAGATCAGCACTTTGGGTACAATTTCATCATTGATTATTTTTGCTTATTAGGACGAAATTGATTTTTTTTTTATTCGAATTGAGATTTTCATTATCAAAATCTAAGGCCAGGAAATTTCTAGCAGAATATTTCTATGGCCATAGATGCTTCTGGAGAATTTTTTGAGTTAAGCAATTAATTTACAAAACATTAAAAATAGATTAGGATCATCAGTGAAAAAATAGTATATTTGTTCTCATTTTTAAAAATTATTTTATTTTTGATGGGATTTTTCCCAATTTCATGATTTTGAGGGGTCCGGCCAGAAAATGTCTTTGTGGAGGATTCTTTTTGAAGAAACCTTTTTGCTTAATTTCTCGCTTTTTTTCACCCGCTTTTTTTGCCTCTCGTTAAGGCGACTGCTACTACGCGGTGTCGGGCTGTCCCGAGCCGGCGCCCAACCACGCGGCCAGTTGCGTAGAGATGGGGCTGGCAATGATTGTGGCCATCCGCCAGTTCGACCTGGACCGGGGCCAGGACGTGAACATGCGGGTTGGGATCCACACCGGCAAGGTCATGTGCGGCATGGTCGGCACCAAGCGCTTCAAGTCTGAAAATCAATTTTTCGATCAGAGTTTTCATGTAATTTTGGCCACAGATTCGACGTGTTCTCCAACGACGTCACACTGGCCAATGAAGTGAGTGAACAATCAAAACATTCATTTTGAGTGGAAAATTTGCCAAATTCGACGAGTTCTTACAGTTTTTCGAACCCGTTTCATTTAGTTTTTAGAGAAAAAAATTTCACTCATAATTTTTTATTAACCTAGTGGTGGTGGTAGAAATAAAATAGAAAAGTAGAAGAGCAGAAATTTCTGCGTGAAATGGCACAAAAAACTGGAGTTGAAATTGGAATAGAAAATCCAAAAATCGCGTTTGGGGAGGCAATATCAGCCAAAAGTTATGGGTGGCTTGGTGGGTAATGGTGTTGTCTGGCAGAGGAGTAAGAGCGGAGGTTCGAACCCGAGAGCGAAAAATTATTTTTAGATTTGTACTTGATTTTTTTTGGAGAGTTTTATTAGCATCATTTTTCGGGGTTTCAATTTTGTACAAAAAATTCTCATATGAGTTTTTGTTTTTGGATGGAATTTCTTTTTGGAAAAAAATCGGGGAAAGGGCACGTAAACTGGAAAATATTAAAATTCGATTTGAAGCTTATTTAAAATTTTCAAACCAACTAATAAGGCATTTTCCCTTATTTTCAGATGGAATCCACCGGGGTTGCTGGTCGTGTGCATGTCAGCGAGGCCACCGCCGGATTTCTGAGCGGTCAATACATTTTGGAAGAGGTCCGTCATCAAATTTCAAAAGCAAATCATTTTTTTTTATAATTTTTTCTTAAATTTTTTCAGGCCGCACCCCATAAGGAAATGAAGACCTATTTCATTGCGGGCCGTTCGCGGGAGATGGAATCGGCCAGCGGACAGTTGCTGCTGAACGTGTCAGATTCGGACTCGACCCGTGAAGGAGGGCTGGTCAGCGGCGAAAGTGTGTACAAGGCCAGCTTTCGAAAGGTGAGAATTTTGGTGGTTAAGACAAAGAGATTTTGCTTTTTTCTCTAACCACTAGCTTTTTTCCCATTTGAATTTTTTGCTTCTTGCCCGATATTTCTGTGGATTCCCCCATTTTTTGCTGTTTTTTTCAGGGTCAATTGCCCTAGTTGGTCCAATTTTTCAAAAAAAAATCACTTAAACTGCTACATATTATTCAAAATTCAGTTATTTTTTCCATGAAAAATAATTATTTTCCGCGGGCTGCCGATTTTTTTTTTGCTCGCCNAAAAAAATGGGACAATCATTAACGGAGAGTGGAATTTTTTTATATTAATTGCAGTGGAATTTTGGGGGAAAAGGAGTTGTTGGAAAATTTTTGCAGTGAAATATTTGAGCGCCTTCCCGAAATCCTCCAAGCAACATTTTTATTACTTATCAGTCTGAAAAGTAACTAATAGAATCGTAAAGAAAGAACTAGACCTTGAAACCCATAAAATCCTGGATTTTTACTTTTTCTAATGCAGATGTTTTGGTATGACTTTTGGATAAATTTTTCGAAAAAATTACATCCATCCAATTTTTTCAGAAATTTTTTTTCCATAACTTGAATAGCCTCCATAAAGGATCTTTTTAGCTTTTGATTTTTTTGAAGACTAGCGGTATGCTTTCTACTAATCAAAATAAATCAATTTTCGGAAATTTTTTAAATTATTTTAAAAACTACTATAATTACTATATTGCCTTGGTTTTTTAGCACCGCCCAATTGTGGACGACGCCCGCAAGTCCTCCTCCCTGCAAATGTTGGCCCACGGGGACGGTGTTCTGCCGCCTGTCAACTCGCCCATCGGTGGCGAGTCGGTGGCCGGCACAGAGTCGGGCGCCGCCGCCTCCTCAACAAAGGGCGACAAAACGGAGGAAAAGGGCGCCGCCGCCGCATGGACGACACCGGAACGCATCGGCGGAAAAATATCGACGGCGTTGGCCAATGAGAGCAGTGCCAACAACAGCGGCCGGGGCTCCCGCAGCTCGGGACTTCAAGTGGGTTCGAGCGAATTTTGGGGATTTTTTATGAATTAAAATTTAATTCTTTCGAGATTCAGGGTGAATTTTAATAAAATACTTAAATAAGCCAATAGCATAACGATGGGAGGACAGATGGAGCCCGGGCCCCGTCTTTGAGCCGGCCAAAATTTATTGGCCCCCTGAAAATCGAACCCAATGTATTTGGCCATATGGGATTATGACAGAGGAATTTCATTGATTGATTCGTAATCAGCACCCTCAATTACCACAGAAACAACCCTATTTTCGCTAAGAAAAGATTCCTTTAAAAATTTTTTGTTAAGCCTAAAATTTATTGGCCCCCTGAAAATCGAACCCAATGTATTGGGCCATAATGGATTATGACCGAGGAATTTCATTGATTGATTCGTAATCAGCAGCCTCAATTACCACAGAAACAACCCTATTTTCGCTAAGAAAAGATTCCTTTAAAAATTTTGTTAAGCCTAAAATTTATTGGCCCCCTGAAAATCGCACCCAATGTATTGGGGGCCAATAAATAACAGGGGGCTAATAAATTTTAGGCTTAACAAAATTTTTAAAGGAATCTTTTCTTAGCGAAAATAGGGTTGTTTCTGTGGTAATTGAGGCTGCTGATTACGAATCATATGGGAACCATATGGGATTATGACAGAGGAATTTCATTGATTGATTCGTAATCAGCAGCCTCAATTACCACAGAAACAACCCTATTTTCGCTAAGAAAAGATTCCTTTAAAAATTTTGTTAAGCCTAAAATTTATTGGCCCCCTGAAAATCGCACCAGTTCTTTATTAATTTGCCAAAAATTGAACAGGACATTGGATCCGAAGCGGGACATTCCACAGCGTCGGTGGCCGAAAGGCTGGACACTGCCATTTCGCATCATCACAACGCCGCATCGTTGACAAGATTCGGTTTGTAGTATCCTGTTTCATATTCCCATGAAAATCACGAAATTCAGATACGGATCACCGGGACTTTGATCAACGATTGGCACAAATAATCCATGGCACAAACGGCACATTCGCCAAGGGATTTTGGTTGCATCAAAATGTGAGGAATTTTTTTTGGGTATTGAGCAAATTTTTGGCATTTTCTCGCGATTTTTTTTTGGAATTTTTCTCGCAAAATTTTAATAAAATAAACTCGAGACCGGACCCGGACCGGACTTTTCCTGGATCCAAGGTCCGGGTCCTACCTTTATGGGATCCCGGATTTTTCCCGGACTCCGGATCCGGTCCGGGGATGTTAGCGAATTCCGGGTCAGGGTTTTTTAAATCTTGGTCTCTAAAATAAACCAAAAATTTCAGTCACTCAATCGATGGACTTTGAACTTCAACCAGCGGGAGATTGAGAACGAGTACCGGGCACATTTTGCTGCGGGCGATTCGTCGGAACGCCATTCCACCGCCCGGAATGCTCAAAATGCGGTCAAAAAGCACAAACAGGTGGGTATTTCGAAAAAAATGAAAATTTTTAATAATTTTTTTTTCAAAATTTTTACAGTTGAGCGCCCAACTCGAGCTCAGCCGGGGCACCATCCAACCCGTGGTTGCAGCTGCTGGTGCAGAGAAAAAGCAACGAACCCAGCGGAGACCACGCTATCGCTATTCCGGAGTGTTCATCGACATTTTCGGTATTTTTTCCAACCATGCAGAAATTGATAATTTTCTTGGTATTTATTTACAGAATTTATTTCCAATTCTCCACAATATCTTAAGTTTAGCCGATTTTTAACTCTTATTAAACATTCTTATATTCTATAGAATTTGGTCTATGATTCATTGAATTATCAAATTGGCATTACGCCATTCCCATATTCCCATTCCATGCAAAATTTGAATTCCAATTAAGTGTCCGCCTTGTTGTTCATCATCTGCGCTTTGTTGTTCATGATTCAGCCCAATTTGACGCTGTCCCTGCCCTTCCTAGTCTACATCTCTGTTGCCTCCGCCTTTCTTACCGGTTAGTTGTAATTTGGAACCTGAAATCATTAAAAATTAAGCGTCAAAAATGATTTTGAACCTGATTCTTTTTTTTTGAAAAAATACAATAAATTCACCAAATTTTCCGCGCCCAAAAAACCAATTTTCATTTAGAAGGGCTCGAACTTCCGCCCTTACTCCTCTCAGGCTACATCATTACCCACTAGGCCACTCATGAACCTTGATTTCTATTTCCCTCCACAAAGCCTGAATCTTCTCTAGATTTTCAATTCCAGACCCAGATTTTTCGGCCTTATTCGACACAGTATTTCTACTTTACAACCAGGGCTCACAATTTACCCTGGAAACATGGCAAATGCCATGTTTTTGAAAATTTGCCATGTTTTTTGCCATGTTTTTGAAGTTGCCATGTTTTTAGCCATGTTTTTTGATTTTTGTTGAGCTGAGAGAAAAAGTTGAAAAAATGACCAAATTTCTTAACAAATTCGTGCCAAAATTCAAAATTTTCTCCGGCGGCCCCTATCGGGGCCGCCGACATCTCCATTACAGTGAACTTTAAGCAAAAAACTGACCAATTTTTAAAATTTTCTCCGGCCGGTGTCTTCTTCTCAATGATATTTCTTAAAAATGAATGGCAAAAAAAAGTAATCAAATTTCTAAAGGAAAGAGGCTGAAATTCTCAAAATTTTTCTCCGCCGGCCCCTATCGGGACCGGCGCCGCCACCCCTCAAGAAATTAAATTCATTTTTGAATATAATGATCAATTTTCTTAAGGGAGAGCCTAAATTTCCCAAAAATTTCTCCGGCGACCCCTAACGGGGCCGTCGCCGCCCCTTCAGAAAATGAATTCCTTTTAAAAAAAGAGTTTTTGGATAATAGAAAAGCGGGAAAATATGAACGCGCGTAATAAATGTTATTATTGAAATTTTTTATATCCAAAAAATTGCCATGTAAATGCCATGTTTTTCAGACAGTTTGCCATGTTTTTCGAGAAGTGAGTTGTGAGCCCTGTTTACAACTCTTACACTCCTTTACCTTTAAGATTTGTATTTATTTTTTGAATCGAAAAACGCTTTTTTTAATTTCCAGATAATCTTTGATCTTCGTACTTTATATTTACTAATGATTATTGATCTTTTGTCTCCTCAGGTGTCATTGTGCTAGTTGGCCTGCCCCTGCTCAGTCGGCGTCCCATTCTGCCCTGTCTGCAACAACTCACAGGTAACAAAAAAATTTTTCCTGTTGAAAAATTTTAAGAACTTTTTGAAAAACTTTTCAACTTTTAGCGTGGGCTCCCCGGCACGTGCTCGGCGCTCTGCTCATCGCCCTTCCCATCGGTCTGGCCCTGTTCAACATGCCCATCTGCACCGCAACAAACCCAAATTCCCTGTGCATCCCAAACCGCCAGCTGGCACTCCGACTGCTGTACTCCTTCACCATGCTGGTCGCATTGTTTGCCCACTGCAATTTCAGGTCCTTTGGGATTTTTTTTAAATTTGCACTTTCTCGTTTCAAAATACTTTGAAATTTCTTTACAAATAGCCATTGTTATTTTTCTTAGTAATACTAATACATTAGTAAGCATTTTACAGTTTACACCTAGAATTAGAATTGAGAATCCAGCGAAAATCGAGTATCGAATTTTTCAGAGGTGAACCTGATCAGAGTTCGAGTCTCCTCGAGGAGGGGAATTTTTTTTGTGAAATTTTTAATTTTTATATAAAGTATTCTATAAGAATTGATTAGTATAAAAATCTAAAAAAAGAGTGAAAAAGTTCTCAATTCGAAAAATTAAGCTGTAAAAGTATCCCTTAGTAAATATGTACTTCTTTCCAATTTATAAAACAGAAATAATAACAACTGAATTCCTTTCTTTAGTCAACTTGGCGCATGGCTCAAGACGTGTCAGGCCATCGGGGTTGCCGTGATGTTCCTGCTTAGCACTTGGTTGGGTTTTTATCTCCATTATTAGTCCTTAAAATTGCGGGCTTTGGAGATTAGAAATGCGATTAAATTTGATTTTTTTTTAAATTTAAATCCTCAATTTAAAATGTAAAATTGCATACCATTTTTTTCCTTTTCAAGGTTCTGCCAACACCAACTGGACTACATTCGCTCATTGGATTTCGCTGTGAAAAGTGGTCAACCTCCGGAATTACTGCCCGAACCCGACCCCTTCACCCTTGCGATCAACAACGGACTCCATGCCTCCTGCAATCGTACCCAACCTGCTTGGTCGGCTGGCGAATTTGGCTCTCCACTGTTCCTCTGGGAATTGGTCCTGGATGTTGCATTGGCCGTCATTTTGGTCGCCTTCCTCAACTATCAGGTGGGCTCGCATTGCGTAATGAAACCGACCATAATGAAACCGGGGTGGCCAAAAATTTCGACGAATTGGGGGGGGGGGGGGGGGGGGGNACCCCGATAGAGTAGAATTTTTCAAATTTTAGGCCTATTAGCGGTTCCAATAGGGCCACCGGAAGAAATTGAGATTTTTTTTTGGAATTTGGGCCTTTTTTCTCCCTAGGAAATTGGCCAATTTTCTTAATTTTTCGATTTAGGGAGCTTATGAATTGGTTAAATTTATTTTTTTTGCAGTTCGAGGCCGGCTTCCGCATGTCCTTCTTTGGCGACGTGCAAGCCCGTCGGGACACCGCCAAAATGCAGCTGGTCCGGGACCAGGCGGACTGGCTTCTGTAAGTATCGATTGATCTCTGTCATAATGTAATTAGTATTTTATTGATTTTTTCTATTTATTTTGATCATTTTATGATTTCTGAATTAATTTCCCTGAATTTCGTCCATTTCAGCACCAACATCATCCCACAGCATGCGGTGGAATCCCTAAAAACCAACACGAAATACAGCGAAAACCACAAGCTGACCGCAGTGATGTTCGCATCGGTAATTTATGACAGTTTCTAGAGGGCATTTGTACGTACAGTATCCTCCTCCTACATTTGAAGATCACAAATTGGCACGAAATGTACGAGGAGAACTTCGAGGGGGGCCGCGAGTTCCTGCGAGTCCTAAACGAGGTGATTGGGGACTTTGACGAACTGCTGGACCGGCCCGAGTTTGCCCATGTGGAGAAGATCAAGGTGGGATTTTTCAGAAATTTTTTTTCGATGTTTGGAAATTTTTTTTTATTGAATAGTTGTCCTTAAAGATCATGGGATTTTTTAGGGTTTTATGCGAAATTTTCATTTAAGACAATCGGGGCCTGCTATATGGCAGCGTCTGGCCTCAATCCGGATCGCCGACGCCTGTCACTCCACCCCTATGAACGTGAGTATCATTAAAAAATTTGGAATTTATGCATGTAATCTCCCTTGGAACTCTCTGAAAATAATTTCGTTTCGGCGGGAATTTAAACCAACAGCAAATTGTTTCTAATGGATTTTTGGCCCTCTCCACTTAACCAACTGACAATAGACGAATTTTACATCCTCCCTCGTCCCATTTTTGAAAGAGTTATTTTAAATTTTACAGTATTCAGTATTCATTCATATCATTCGAAATTCGAATAGAAAAAATTTTCTTATGGAAAGGCATTAAATACCTTAGTAGAAAAATCTTATCTTAGGAAATTTTTTAAATTTACTTCTTCTTTGCCATTTTATTAATTCCTATATATAATATTTATAATTTATTATGTATTTATTTATTTACTTTTCCACATTTACAATCCTATAAGATTCTTCAATTTTGCAGATCTCTACCAACTGATGGAATTCGCTATCGCGCTCCAAAATGCATTGGCCTTCTTCAACCAGGGTTCATCCCCTTAATTTTATGCCTTTATTTATCCTCTTTCCTCCATCAGATCTGCTCAACTTTGAATTTGAATGCAAAATCGGCTTCAACATTGGCCCTGTAACAGCCGGTATTTTTGAATTTTTTTTTCAATTTTTCATTTTTTCTTTGGTTAAGGTGTCATTGGAACGACGAAGCTCTATTACGACATTTGGGTCTGAAAAATTCGATTAAATTCATCGCAAAAATGTTGAAATTTTGCATTATTTTCAGGGCGACACTGTGAACATCGCCAGCCGAATGTACAGTACCGGCGTGAAAAACCGGATCCAGGTGAGAAATTTTTAAAAAATTTTTGTTTTTCACACTTCTCACACCTTTAGGTCTCGTCCTACACTCGTGATTTGTTGATCGACCGATACGACTTTGAGTACAGGGATCGAATTCAGGTAGAGTTGAGATACGGAATTTTGATGTTCGCTAATCTTTCCCTATCTTAGATCGTATTCTTGGCATTCGAATACCTCTCTATTCTTTTTTCCCTGAACGAATTTCAACATTTTTTCAAATTTTACATTCAACAATTGTCGACTGTTTGCAGATCTTTTTCGACACTAAAACTTCCATTTGACACCAAATTTACATATGTTTTGGAAGGAAATTTTTTGAAATACTTTTAAAATTTATCAAGCTGTAAATAAATTTTGAATGCCAGTTCCATATATGCCCCTATACTATGTATGGTATATCAAAAAGGTGGTAAAAAAAATTTTTACACAAATCGTTACATATGATTTTGTCCAAGTCACAAAAAGGGTCCTCTGTCCATAATAGCATTAACCTGTTCAGCTTTATGTATTAAATATCATATCATTTTTTTCTTATTATTTTTTTTATTAATTAATTTCATTTTATTCGGTCGGTACACTGGTCTTTTGGTACTCGAAAATCTCGTTTTATGCAATGTATCTTACATTTCCTCATTTCCCCCCTTCCAAAAAACAGGTGAAAGGCGTCGAGGGGGGCATGGAGACGTACCTGTTGGTGGGCAGGAAGGGCGAGGGCCCGCTGACCTTTCCGTTTACCATGGACAAATGAATGAGACGGATTATGGCACAAGCATCTGCTCGGACACAGACACACGGAATAGGGAGGGGACACAGGTGCACATCCAGTGTAAATCGCAAAATTTTTATTTTTTTTACAATTTTTGGCATTTTTCCTTCAACCTAGTCCCCATTTTCATTACCTATTATTTTTTTTCCTTTGTCCTTGGTCTCTCTTTAATACTACGTCATATTCTCACACACAAATGTGGTTGAATGAATGAAACATGAGCAAGCGGGGGG
>LDKF01004872.1:3803-15531 GCA_001026735.1 Rotylenchulus reniformis | reverse complement strand
GTGGGCACAAATTCAGCCGCTTGGGCACAACTTCAGTCCCTGGGGGCACAACTTCAGCCGCTTGGGCACAACTTCAGTCCCTGGGGGCACAACTTCAGCCGCTTGGGCACAACCTCAGTCCCTGTGGGCACAAATTCAGTCCCTTGGGCACGACTGCAAGCCCTGTGGGCACAACCAGTCCCTTGGGCACGATTGCAGCACTGTTGGCACAACTTCGGCATTGTTGGCGCAACTTCAGCCCTGCTGGCACAACTTCGGCACTGTTGGCGCAGCTTCAGCCCTATTGGCGCAACTCAACCCTGTGGGCAGAGGGCGCAACTGGCACCTCAACGAAAGCGGAGGGCGCAAAGGGCACTCAACGTTTTCAACGAGATCAGATGCGCGAGACCGAAGCGGAGTGGACGATCCTTCAACCGATGGACGAAGAACCTTCGTTTGTCGGGAGTGTCGCGGAACGCGATAATTAAATTAATCATTAAATCTAATTCATTGTACTTATTTTGAATTTTAGTTATTTCGTTACATTTAATAATAGTTGATCGTTCTTTGTATTTCACACGATCAGCTTTATCTATTATTTTATCTGTAATTCTCAATCATTTCCGTCCAATCCGCCTAAGCTTTTAGCATTTTCACATACATTCCACACTTCCGATCAATCTGCATAAAAAGCCGATCTGCGATCGGCTTCATCACTCCTTTCATTTTTATGCTCAATTGATCAAATAATTATTATTTCATTTTATATTTATTTTGCATAATTATGTTATTTATTAAAACCTTATATTTACAATTTTAATTTACATAATTATGCAATTTGTCATTTAATCGTTAATTTAAATTTTATCTTTGTTGTTGTTTTTTAGCGATGAAAATAAAGAATAAGAAGTAAAAATTATTTTCACGCCAAATTTGGGGAACCTAGAAGTAACGGCCGGTGTCCAACCCCGGCCCTTTGTCGGTGCCATTTAAGAGCTTCAAAATCCGACANATTTTCCCAATTAAAATGCGAAAATTGTCATGATATTGCTTGATCGCCAGAGCGAGATCAATTTGCAAAAATTTTTTGGTCGAGCGAAAACTTTGAAACGAAAAGTACAGTTTGGGTTATAACTCGGTTCAAACAAAACTTAGAGAAACAAACTTGGTGTGGAAAAATAGAGAAAATTATTAGCTACAAAATGAGCCTAAGCTCATCCGAATTGACTTACTTGTTAGTCTAAAAAAAGTTATGGCCAAAATAATCAGTCGTGCGAGCATTTTTTGTAAATTGGCCGATACCAGTGATTATCTTGGCCGTAACTTTTTTTAGACTGGGCCAATTCGGATGGGCTTGGGCTCATTTTGTAGCTAATAATTTTCTCTATTTTTCCACACCAAGTTTGTTTCTCTGAGTTTTGTTTGAACCGAGTTATAACCCAAACTGTACTTTTCGTTTCAAAGTTTTCGCTCGGCCAAATAATTTTTGCAAATTGATCTCGCTCTGGCGACCAAGCAATACATAATTATTGAAAAATTTGGTTTTAATTTTAAAAAATGGCAGTATTAAATTTGCGCAAACTCGTTTAGAATCATATCAAATTCAAAAATAGCGTGAAATTGATTTTTTTAGTACTTTTGGCTTTTGCGTTTAAGATTCCTTGTTTGTACAAATAATCTTCATATGGGTTGGTTTTGTGATAAAGTTCAGGATTTTTAATAAGCCAATTTGAAAAAAACTGTGCATTATAAAAAAACTGGCTTTTCGCATCAACTATCATCAATTTCCATTTGGTAATCGCCTTAAATAAGTTACCCAATTACGTCCTATTTACATATGTAATAAGCAAGTGTCAGTAATAAATTTGCCATGACAACCACCATTTTCTCTATTTTTTGCTAAGGTTTCTCCTACAAAGTTGCGAAAGACATTTGGCTAAAAGATGGAATTATTGGAATTTTTATTAGTAATCCGCCAAATGATGAAAAGAGCGGGGGGAGGGGAGGGGGGAGATTGAATCTCTTCCGTCGATTTCTCCGTCATCTTTTGTACTTTGTATTTTATGGTTTGTTGTTATCTCTGTCTATGATCTGCTGTGTTCTGTGTTTCGGATCTTCGGCAGCAGGTGATAGAAAATAAAAAAACTCACAATTTTTCTGAAAAAAGATGAGAAACAAATCCATTTGCTGGGTGTTTTAAAATCCAGGCCTATTTACTTTTTTATTTTTTTAGAGAAAAATGTTTAAAATTAAATATATCAAAGCTATTTGTTTTTTTTTCTTGAATCTTCGCAATTTCGAAGTTGACGAATATTTTTCTGACAGATGAAAGTTGATCATACGTGACGAGAATATGGGCGTGACTGTTTGTCTCAGTGGTGGGTTGCGCTGTTGCCTCGCCCAAATTGGCGGCAGTTCTAATCCCATCAATGTGTTTTAATTTTTTTGTTGCTTCGTAAATTATTGGAAAATTTTGGGCAATATCCAAAGTATTTTTCAATATCAAAAGCATATTTACATATAGAAAAATAAACAAAGTGCAAATTATGGTTGTATGGAACCGAAATTTTTGGCGACTATGGAATTGAAGACTGATTTTTGATCGATATCGGCGCCATAAATTTTTGAAAAATTGTAAATAAAATCCAGAAAATTGATCAATTTTTACTTAAGCCCTCTTCGGTAAATTGTTGATTTTTTTTGTAAATTTCCGATTCTGTACAACCAACTCTAGTCCTAATCATCTCTATGATAAAAGTCATCCATCGCCATTCATCACCTTCCCGCGTCAGGCTTCTTGGTATTGTTCCCATTACTGTACGGTATCTTGGTACCGCCATTACTATCCTGATACGGTACTATCGGCGGGTTCTTCCGCTCCTCCTCCCTCTCCTGCGAATCACTGATTTTGCCCTCCTTGACAAAAACCAAGCCGGGAATGGACAGCACCGATTCCTTATCAAGGGGAAAAAGACTGATTACGATACCACGACCATGATACCGTATATAATCAGCGTAATAAAGCCATTGAATTCCAAATTTTATTTTAGCTCCTTGGTTTTTTGACGCGGAGGCATGTTGTGTTAAAACATATTGTAGTCTGATTTCTTTTTCTCTGTCCATTCACTTTTCCCATAACAGATTATAATAAGAAATTCGCTTCGAAAAATCGAGGATTCAAAGCAATTCAATCGGCGCCCAATTTTTATCGTACCAACCGTATCCGGGAGGTTGAACAATGATTCCGGAAAGCAGTCCAGGAAGGGGTGCCGCATGGCTTCCCGGGCGGACAGCCTTTGCTTACCTTCGTACTAAAAAGACAAATCAAAATTTCATAGAAAACCAAAAGTTTTTGGACAGAGGAGTGTAAATTTGGGAAAGGTAAGTTAGGGGTTCCATTGTCACGCAAAAGCTATGAATTTGAAATTTTTATCAAATAAACGGTATAAAATGTCATAATAAAAGGCCAAAAAAGGGTACTGCGGCAGGTAGAAAGTAGTGTTCGGCACGCGGCCGAATCCGGTCGGGACTGAATCGGGATTCCCGTACCGGATCCCGACACTAATAGAAAGTGTGGTAAAGCATCGAATAGGGTTGGTACATGGGGAAAACGGTGTAGCTTATTTGGAAGGTAAGGCAAGCTTTAGGCTAAGATGGCATGGTAAGAGCAATGATAACCTGGTTCATACTCATAAAAATAGGGCAAAAAATTAACAAGAAATGTGCTTAAGCCCATTTGAAGCTATTCATCGTGAAAAAAATTTTCAGAAGAAAAAATCAATAAATGTTAATAATAATAATTCTTTTCAAATGGACCAATCATAATGGACTATCAGGCTAATCCTGCTGGTAACCAGTTTGTTGCAATCTTTGATACCAAGATCAATTTTTGATTCGGTCGGACAAAAAACCCACAACAAGCAGTTTGCGCAGAAAATCGGCCCGTTCAACGGTGATCCGGTCGGGCAGGTACACAAGCCCAACACCCCGGTGGCGCCGAGGATGGGCGCGGGCCCAGCGGTTGAAGCCCGGCAGAGCGCAAAGTTCCGGATGACATTTGGGGGTGGGCGTGCCGAGTCGCCTGTATAAAGTGGAGTGGGAGCAAGAAGGTAAAAAGCATCCCAAGGGTTGTAAGATATCAAAAAGGGCCATTTAAGGGGTTAGAAAGGTACAAGCTGGTACTTTGGTAAAAATGTCGAAAAGAGCACACCATTTGCGCGAAAAGATTTTATTAGATTTTGCCAAAAGATTAAAAAATGACCAAAGGTTTAAAGTGCTATTTAACTGTACTTATATCAGGAAATTCAGAAGTGTATATGATAAGGATATCGAAAAATGTCTAACATCTCAGAGAGGTCTAGGACATCGACGACTTGGAAGAGGGGGATAGCTATGCCTCAGGCCTAGCCAAGAAAATAGGGGGGGGGGGAAGAATGGGGAGGGGAGAGGGAGAAAAGCACGGCTCAAACAACCTTGGACTTAAAATCCAATTTAGCCTGTTTCGGTAGATCCTGGTACTTCATAAGCAACTTATCGTATTCTAGTAGAGTAAACCTGAAAATGATGTCCAACTGATTGTCCACCGTGTTGCCAGGAGACATGGGCTTGTGCGCAAGCATCTCATACCTTGGATGTAGGGTATATAGGCTTAGGAGGGTCAACTCTGAGCAAGAAAGTGTGTGGCTTACAGTATGCAGCCGACACCCCACATGTCGATGTGGGTACTGTAGTCGGTGGAACCTTCACGAAAAGGGGACAACCATAGAGTAAACAGCAAACAACGTCCAAAATTACCAAGAAGCACATCCGGGGGCCGATACCACAAGGTGACCACCTTAAATTTTAAAAATTCTGAATTCCTTAGGCCTCATTTGAGAATTGAATCATCCATCCACCTCTAGAGGTCTAATTTCATAAATCTGGACTGGACTCCGAAACCAATTGAACCGGAATTATTAGGTCCCGATGGTCTTAAAACACGAATTTTCGGCCCAAGCTCCAAAAACTCAAATTCCTGAGTTGTAGATGACCATCGAAATGCATTACCCGAATATCCCGACTCGGCAAAAAACCCAAATTTTACGTATAAAATTTTTCCTTTAAACATACCTCGGCCGAGTACTGCTTGGTGGGGATGGACTGCGCGCGGGCGAGTCCAAAGTCCGCCAGTTTCAGTTCACCTCGCTGGGTGATCAGCAGATTCTGCGGCTTCAGGTCGCGGTGCAGGATCCGGCGCGCATGGCAATATGCTAGGCCGCGTAACAGTTGGACAAGCAGCAGACGCACATTGGCGACGCACATCCATTCGCGCAGGGTCTGCATGTAGTCGCGCAAGTCCTGCTCCACGTACTCGAACACCAGCGTCAGCACGCTACAAAGGGGCGTAGGACAGGAAGGAAAAGGTATTGTTAGACCAAGAGGAGCAATAAAAAACAGGATAATTGTAAACAGCCCAAGAAGACCTGGTTTGGGTGTTGAAAGACATCAAGACAAGAGTGACCTGGTATGGTTTTGTCTTTATAAAAATTTCTCATCAATTGACCAATTCATGAATGAGCTTGGGCTCATTGTATAGAATAGTTGATTTTTTTGACAAAAAACTCATCTATTTAGATAGAGTGTAAATCGAATTGTACAATAGAAATAAGGCTTAGTAACCTGGGTACCATATACTCCGACCCACCTGTCCGTGTGCACCACGTCGTGCAGTGTCACAATGTTGGCGTGCTTCAAGTTGCGCAACAGGGACACCTCGCGGATCCTGAAACCATTACGTAAGGCATTCCAACCTAATAAATCACTTTAAAAAAATAAACTCAGACCCGTTGGATACCCGGAATTAATCCGATTTTTCTGTCTTTGCCATAAAAACACCAAAGTCACGATTTTCTGATCAGCCTTTAGACTTGGTCCAAAATAAAGCCTTTTAGTCCTGAACTCACGCGGTACATGGCGCGCCCTCCTCGTGCTCCAGCCGGATCTCCTTCAGCGCCACGCTTTTGCCGGTGAGCAGGGACTGGCCCAGGAACACGGTTGCGTAGGTGCCCTCGCCCAGGTCCACCAGCTTCCGGTATGTCTCTGCCTTGCCGAAGCCAATCTCGCTGAGCGAGGCGCGTCGGCACTTGCGGCTCATCAGCGCATGCGTCGGCGATGCTCCTGCGTCAAGGAGTGGCGTCGGCGTCCGGCTGAGTTTGTCTAAGACGGACGCCGGAATGCTGATGTAGGCGGGCAGCGACAGCCGCTTCTGGATTTCCTGCTGTAAAATAAAAGGCATGAAGGTTAGTTTCTGGGCGATGGGTTACTAATTGGTCTATGTCTAGACTTAAGTTAGCTTTATAGTTAGTCATCCTCTACCTCACTGAGGCGCCTGCAATGCGCGGCAGCGGGCGGCGCCTGCACTGTGCCTGCACCTGACTTCTTCTTGGCACGCAACCGCACGCGTGGCACATACTCGCCACCGCTGGTGCTCGGCGGTGACGCGGATGAAGTCGCCTCCACCTCAGGTGCCACGCGACTAACCGCGCATGTTGAGGATGAGGAAGATATGGAGGCGGAGGCGGCGTGGACCACATTGCCAAACTGGGAAATTGGGCCCGTAAAAATTTAAAAAATAAAAAAAGAGGTGGAATATGATTCTAATTCTAAGTCTAACTGTTGGAATAAGATAATATTTAAAAAGGCACTCCCAAAAATTCACCCAACGCGAGGCGTGCCAACTCTTGATCTTGGACGATTGACGCTGGTGTTGTTGCGGTTGCGCCTTCTTCGGCCGCAACTTCACAACCACCGGGGGCGATCTGTCGCCGGAAGCGGATTCCGTAGAAGCGAGGGGCGCAATCTTTTCAAAAATGAAAATTCAGATCCTCTTAAGAAAGAAAAATATAACAAAAAAGTCCTCAAATACGTCCTATATGTATTAGAAACCTCGAAAAATTTGAGAATATGGGCTTTTTTTGTTAAGACTCCCAGAGGTCTTTTTTTCAATCCATCTCTAGGAAAAATACGGTAAGGTCATTTTTGAGAAACAAGGTTCTCTATGACTCGAAAATTTCTTGTAACCTTGCCATTCTTCTGTTCTTGTTGTTGCTGATGAGTGTTGTTGTTTTGCTGCGCTGGTCGATGTTGATGTTGTTGTTTCAACTCCTCGTTGTGGTTGTTGTTGTCCTCCTCCACAATCCTGTCGCCCAACATGCGCTCGCTGAGCTGGCACAAGGAGTCCGACAAGCTCCACCGGTAGTACTTGCTGGCAACTCCGTTGGGATTCCTGTGTAAATGAGGAAAGAAAGTGGATACGGGCCAGATGGTTAGAGAAGATAAAAAAGTGTGGGCAAGACGGTTAGAGAAGGCGAAAAATGTGAAGAAGAGGGTTAGGGAAGACGAAAGAGTAAAATGGAATGATGGTTGAAGAAGAATAAAGAGTGATGGGCAAGACGGTTATAGATGTGTAAGGACTCGATTGTGAGAGCGCTAGAGAAGGATGGAGACCACGGGGAAGATGGTTAGAGACATTGTAAGGACGTTAGAGAAGGCGAGAGAAATAAGAAAGACGGTTAGTGATATTCTGAGGACGAGAGAACATGAGTAGACGGTTAGATACACTGTGAGAGCGTTAGAGAAGACGAGGGACAAAGCGGCAGACGGTTAGATTCATTATGAGGATGAGAGACCATGGGCAGATGGTTAGAGACACTGAGAGAGCGTTAGAGAAGGATAAGAGAACATGGTGCGATGCAGACAGTTAGAGACACGCTTGTTACCTCTGATAAGCCCGTTGTTGATCCTGCGGCACACCGTCATGGCGGTAGAACGCCGGAAACAGTGTCGGGTCCATGAATCCCGGGAAGAATTGCGAGGAGGACGCTCGTCCCGCAACTTCTCCGTTCTTGTATCCCTCAAAGTTCCAGTTCCCGAGTTGCGCAGCTGCTGATTGTTGCTGTTGCGCAGGTTGTTGTTCGGCTGGTCCTCCAAAGGCCCGGCTGATGCGTTGCCGAAACTTTTTCATGAGTATTTTTTTGTACTAAAAAAGTTGCAAAAAAGTGATAAAATATTTGTTTGAAAACAGCGAATCCCTATAGAAAGGACCCATTATGAAATTTTAGACCTATTTATACAGTATGGGTGGGGGTGGGTCTAGATGAATTTTTGTACATATCACAGGAATTTTTAGGAATTTTTTTTTCGAAAAAGAGGGATCAAAAATAAAGCAAAAATCATAACCAGGATCAAGACAAAAGACATTTAAAAATCCGCCGTACCTGGAATTTTTAATATTTTTTTTTTAATTTTTTGGTGGTTGATTTTGTTTTTGGGCTTTGGTCAGATTCTTGGTCCTAAGTGTCCATAGTAAATCACACATTCTATCGATGGATCATTCTTCAATTCACTTCTCAAGCTGTTTGATCCATCGCCGATCAGATCAGTTTATCGAATCCGGATCCTGATCAGTTTTATGTTTTGCCCTTCTTGATAAGAAAATCGGGTTTTCCTCCCCTACTCTTCCTCCAATTCTGATCAGTGCTGATCGGAGTGCGGGTGAATTTTAAATCAAAGAGGAAGGAGGCGGGGATCCGATCGCCGTGATCCGCCACCGCCGCCATCATCTGTCAGACCAATTCCGCGCGCAATCAATCGCGATCGCGCGCGACTTTTGGGCGGTTGCGCCGTGGACATTCACAACCACAACAACACACGCACAAAGGAGCAATGGATGGGTTGAACCCACCGCTTTGATCATCAGTTGAATATTGTAACTCTATCAGATGATGATGATAAGAATGATTTTCACACAACATTGTGCTCTGATGATGGTGATCAAAGTTGTCGGAAAACTTGGGTGGTTGGGTGTAAAAAGTTGATCATATAGTCCGATCAGTGGAAGGAGCACTTTGTGTTAAGTCTAGTGCTGCTGATCGGTATAACGAAGAAATTGAGGGCCAGATCAACCAATTTTTACCATTATAGTATTTACTGAGAAAGAGATTTTTCACAATAAATCCGAGTTACGCCATGTTGTTGTCGGACAATGCCGATTGGAGGTTCTTTTTTGGGATTTGAAACAGAGATTTTGGTCAATAAAATGACGATCAGTGTGGAATGCGATCAGCCAATGGAGGAGAACTTTCGATAGGTTCAGAGCTAATTAATCGAAGGAGGTAAATTCGATGGGGTTAGATCAGAAAAGGAATCAAGGATGAGAATTCCTAGTTCCTACCCTACACCATAAAACTCGGATCGAACAGGGTTGGATAGTATAATCGGTTTAGAAATGAAAAAGATAGTGATCATAGCTTCTGATCAGATGACCATGATCATCGATTGTGGATGACAGACTGATCATCCGGATCCGTAAAAGCTTTTAGGGCACGGAGAACCGGATCCAATCAGCTGCGGAAAAGTGGCTGATCAGAATAATGTTGATTGTTTGTTCTTTTCATTGTTGCTGTGAGTGGTGGTGGCTGATTGCGGATGTTGGGAGGAAGAAAAAAGGGAGGAGCACTTTTGCAATTGGTGGGAACAGCCACTTGATTCCACAGATTAAGGACTAGAGAGCGGGGGAAAATGGAGAATTGCGAGAGACACAAAGAAAATTGATCAAAATCAAAAGATGGGCCTGATCAGAGACTTACGATCAATCTACTCTGTTCAGAGTTTCCGTCCGATCACACACAGTCCGTTTTGATAAGGATAAGGATTGTTCTGATCAGGCTTAAAAGTTAGCCGGATTTTGTTCAGAATGTGGTCAGTGACCGTCTGATCAGTGATCATAGTTCAATCAGTTCATCCTATCAACCTGTCCCATTCTGATCAGATTCCAATTCATTTTCTGATCAGTGTGGATTCTGATTAAAATTTAATCCTAGTTAAATTTAGACCAGGATCTATCTCCCTGTGGCATTTTGGAGGATCGGATCATAGCTGTGGCATTTTGGAGGATCGGATCATAGTTCGACCATTAGTAGATTCATTTATGATCAGAACCTGATAAGGTGATAAGTTCGGTTATGAATAGACTCTGATCGGTCAGATCGGTTCTAACCCGCGGAAATAGTCGTTTGAACACTCCGATCAAGGGCAAGTTCTACAAGGAGGTCAGACTACAAGATATACAGCTATACAGTATGCCACTTTTAGCCTGTCCAGATTTTTTTGGCCTGTAAGTTGTCCCCAGAACATTACAACATCAATTGGGTGAAATTGATGAATGAATGGATGAGATGGTTGTGATTGTTGTTGATTCACTCGACTTGCCCCGTCCGTCTCCCACCCCATCCATTATTCACAGTCCATCGATCGGTTGGGGGTACAAAGACGATGGAGAAGGAGGAGGAGGAGGTGGGGAGACGGAATTTATTTATTGGAGTTGTGGGGGGGGGGTTGAAGAAGATGATGATCATTGTTCACACGGAATTCAAATTTGCAACAAAATGCGGGCTGAGCACCATCCTTGACCGATGATCGATCGATGCCTGATCAGCATCCTGATCGATCGGAAATTGTCGAGCCAACATTCTGATCGATCAAAAATTATCTGATCAGCATCTTGATTGATCGGACTCTTATCAGTTATCAATATCGATCTGTTGGAAAATGCCTCTCCAACATCCTATCCTGATCAATAAAGAACTGACTGATTACCATCCCTTTCGATCAGAAAATCTCTGATCACTACTGATCAATGGATCATTGTCTGATCACTGATCACCGTCTCATCTGATTGAAAGTTTCTGACAACTACTGATCAGATCGAGGTGCGCATGGCTATAAAATTTCCTGAAAGGTTGTTGGGATTTCAGATCGGTATCGACAACGCTATAACATAATTCAGGCTGCTGATCTGGATCCAGGGAACTTATCGGAGACATTCCCCTAATATCATTCAAAATATGGCCAAGGAACCCCATAATCGAGGGGTGAGATCATCCCCGAAACACCAAATCGGGGTATTAACTCCATAATCGGGGGTGAGACACTAAATCGGGAGATATAATACCATCTCCAAAATACGTAAAATTATATAGAAAGAGCAAAAATTTATACAAAAATCATAAATAGTGATTTGTACAAGCATCAAATGTATGACGTGAGATCATATTAAAAATGATTCGAATGGATAAAACAAATGGTATGGTACGGTAAGATTGGTATGATATGCACGATGAAAAATTAGTGGGACCCGGCCAAGAGGACTCTCTCTGATCAGTCGAATTCCTCTCTTCTCTACCTCTCTCTCTCTCTCTCTCTCTCATGTTCATACACTCTCTCGTCCTGATCATATCGATCGGCCTTTCTCTGCCTGCTCTCTCTCACTTTCACATACTGTTTCGTCCTGATCAGATCAGTTATTCCTCTGCTCATCTGCTGGCTTCCACCCTCTCGCTTTCACATACCCTCTCGCTTTCACATTTCTCGCCTGATCAGAATTTCTTTCTTTCTCTGACATCCTCTTTGCTCTCCCACTTCCGCGCATTCTCTTGCCGCTTCATCATGTTCTCTGCTGCCCTCCTCCACTTCCGTTGCCCTTCCGGTAGACCACCGCCATCTGCATTCCTGCGTTTCCGTTGTTGGAGTGCTGCGTCGCGTATACCATGGAGGAGGCGGTGGATCCGGAGCCGGCACTCGCACTTCCGCCGCTCGGCTTCTTCTCGCGCGACATCATCGGCTGGACCTGTAAAGGATTCACGTAAATTGCGTCTTTTAACGCGGTCTTAGCTGGTTCCCGGTTCTAGATGTGAAAGGGTTTATCATACAT